>JAQFYU010000292.1:0-25391 GCA_034694905.1 Ceratophysella granulata | reverse complement strand
CTATATAAGAACTACCGCGGAAAGAATTTACCTGATCCTGGTGTAAATTCGTAGTAATTTCTCAATGTCTCACATCTTCATTTCTAATTACTCGACTCGGTTGACAACTGTCACGCGAAAATTAATATACCGGACCGGAAATTCGTAAAAGTTGTTTTCAATTTTAAAAAATACTCATGCTGTGCTTGTCTGATTTCCAGCATTTCGTGCTTCAAGTGCAAAGTGGCGCTGCGATCTCAATACGTAAAGTCCACTTCGAAACTAAATTCAAATTCAATCAAATGATTTCCGATTTACGATAACTAGAAACACCCGAATATTAATATATTTCAAAATGTTTTCATTTACTAAAAATATCAACAATTTTAATGTTCATTTGTTCTCTATTTGCTCTCTAAAAGTATTTAAATATATAACAGAAAGTATTTGTTAACGAAAACACAGCCAAATGTTCTATGTTCAAATGCAATATTTAATATCATAGAAAATATTTATTTACATACGATTTTATACAAGACCTAAATCTGGCTCTAAATATCTAGTCTCCGACAGATAATGTGAATATATGAAGAAGTTGTGAACAATAATAAACAATCCGAACCAAGTCACTGTCACTGAGTTGTGTGCTAAAATACGGACGTGGCGGGCGTAGCTTAGCTACTCAGGCTATTAGAATTTGAGTAGACTTGCAATTTTGACATTTATAATTTGAATAAGATGTTTTAAACCGCTTATATTAGATAACTTTTACAGAAGTAATCAGATGTTTTACCAGTAGTTAAAATCACGTCTTGGCAGTGACAGTGACTAATCCTGGTTACGATGACTAAGACTTAATTTGATTTGACATCAACATCATGCATTGTTTTTGTTTTTTTATGAAATCGAAGCCCTCAACACTTGCTCTCACGTTCGACAACTGCAACGGACTCAGCAGGGCCCATTTACTCTACAAGACTGCCTCAACGAAAACGAGTGGAATGCTGAAACGATTTTGGATGCCATTTTGACTTCCAGATTGAAGTTTGCCCAGTATGCTGTTCGAATGAAAAAATTGGCTTTAGAGTCTCGATCTCGGTAGTTTGAATAAGTTTAGTCCATGTTCTACGAGTCGAGCACTAATTGGAAAACTAAAAGAGGTCTATCTAGTATTATAATTGTATGCACACAAAAGAACAACCTACTTATTTGTATTAAATATTTACAGTCCCCACTCTACGTTGATAATTGAATTGTCCTCTTGCCTGTTTAAGTTTATAGAAATATAAGGGTATTTGGCTAAATACCCACATGCAGTGCTAATGATGTGCTTGTACAGAAAAACTGCCTACTAGCCTGTGATATTAATTTTAAGTGTTGGAAGTAAAATAAAGGGAAACTTGAAAACGAATGTGGAAACATGAGCAGTTTCCCAGCCCACTCTTTCCACGATATGTGGGGGTTATTGTGCAACATATTGCGAGTCATTTATATTGATAGGGATCACAAGAATAAAATCAAGCTGTTCGTCGGTTCGTGGTGGGGTGCGGTTTGTCATACCCAGGAGTTGTTGGAAGAAAGCGATATTTGGTGGCAGTCGAATCCTTGGAACCTTGCGAAATAGAGGAAATTCAATATTTTCCTCCTAATGGTTAGTGCGTACATACGTACTTACGTACTGACTGTGGACATTTACGAATCAATGATTCTCTTGGTGAAAGCTAAAAAGATCTGTAGAATTTCCTCTTGTTTCATCCCTCCTGCTCAAGCCATGCAATAACTTTAATTTCACTCAGAATTAATATTAGAATTTATTTGACTTAGCCTAAGCTGTTAAATATCTTCACGACAATCAAGCACTATGCTGTAGTAGATAGTTGACAAACGAATTCATTTTACCAGATATGCGCTATTTATTCAAGGAGAAATGCCAAAATATTGAAATATTCTAGAGAAACATCGATTTTATGCACAGTATGTAACCATTGTTCAGCGGGACATGTGACAAATGACGGTCTAACCATACTATGGCCACGAGTTGAGCACTTCGACGCTAGCACAAAGTGGTCAAGCCTTTATTCTCAACCTCAACTCACCTCATCTCAAAATTTAAAAGATTACAATAAAATTATCGTCTTAGCTCATCTCAAATTCCAGGAATTTCCATCTATTCTCACCCTCACCTCTCCTGATCTCAAAATGTAAAAGATTACAGTGTAGTTACGACGCAGCTCAGCTCAAATTCCAGAAATTCCAGGAATTTGCATCTATTCTCACTCCCACCTCACCTCATTTTGAATTCCGAGAATTTTCCAAATATTGTCAAACTCACCTCACCTCGTCTTAAATTCCGAGAATCTCCATGTATTCTCAACCTTAGCTCATCCCAAATTTCAGTATTCTTCCTTGATTCTTATCTTACCTGATGCATACTTAGCCAAATTCTCATTTCAAACTCATTTTAATTGGCAAATTATCCAAATTTGAGTTCAGATTGACAACTGTGCGGTGAAGTTGACCGGGATGTGGCTTATATGTAGGTAGTACTACGTAGATAAAATGAAAATGTTGACTAGCTTAGGTATGCGGCCGGCGGCGTTACTGTCTAATTGCATTTTATAATACTTTAAATTGGGTCAAGTTGCTATTAGGTTACTATTAAGTTTTTACAATACTGGAATTTTGCTGTAATTTTCACATCCTCGTCTTAAAACAATTGTCCGCTTACTACAATATACAGATATTTTAACCAGACAGCGTCAATACCCGCCTCTATACCGATTCTCCCTGGCATGATATGTGAACCAGGACATAAAGTATAGAATAAAAATATGGTGTAACAAGAATTTTACAATTTTGAGAGATTTCCAATCAATTCAACTCATTTAAATATAAAACTCATAAAGTCCTGATATGGTGAGAGAAAACTTTGTCAGGAGTCATAAAGAGAAAGTGTCAAGCCGCACAATAAGTTTGAGATAGCGAGAAGCTCAGTCCGTCAAAAGGGAAAAGAATTTAAGGATGTGGAGATGAGAAGTTGGGCCAACGTGTGGTCTTGATACGATTCAATGAAGACGAGTAAGGGAACAAAGAGGAGAGAAAGTGTTTGGAGTCATTGGCTTGGGCTTTCACTTTCCTTCCAAGTCCCAATCTCTCCTTTTTTTTTACTACGTACAAAGTAAACGGAGTGGTCATTTCCCGTTGACTCGTAAAAATGAGTCGGTGGGATGGAAAGCCGGCTCTTGGGTTTATTTAGTTGGAAGCGTGTATCAGAGCATGGCCGGACTTTCTCTTGCTCTGCCATAAAATCAAATCAAAGAAACAAGGGAGGCCCACATCATTTTGATTGTACATGGACATGGAGTATATTTGGTCTCGAGCCCATAACAATTTATATGTTCTCATTTCTTCCGTCTCAACATCAACCCAACATCCAGTCCAGTCTGCGTATTTGTTTAAAACAAGAAAAGTGGATTTGGTGGTTGAGAGAAAATTGAAAGCTTTTCTCATACTCCGTATCCAACCTCCAGCATCCTCCTAAATTGAATCAGGAGTTAGAAGACACGGACGAGGAAAGAGAAAAACTAGAGTTAGGCGGAAATATACGCGTGTGGTCGTTGGTGAAAGACGTGACGTGACAGGAAGAGTTTGATACTCCTGTGGCTAATTTGTTTTTTGGGTGTCGCGGTATTTGTTTTAGGCTATGTTTTTAGCTACTCGGAGCTTCCACTGTGTGCGCGTGATTTTGCTGGTGTTAATATTTTTCAAAAGTTGGGAACAGATCAGATTTTATGTGAATTTGAGGGATCCTTTAATTTCGCAAGTCTCTTGTTTTACGTCAAATGCATCTTGTCTTTGGCTAGCACACGTTTTGCCAATGTGTATGATTGTAATCGTCCAACAATTCGTAGCGAAGAATTCACTGTTGCCACTTCTTCCAGAAATTGCTATTTCTGCCCATGAAATTCATTTTTTAACATTTAATATGTAGGTGACAGTTCAAAGTTACAATTGCAGCGGCGTCTACGTCCTCTCAATATTTTATCGTTGAAATCATTCTGTCAATGAATTTCTGACATATAGATCAATACAAAATTCCAAAAAAAAATCAAGTTATAAACTCGAATACAACCATTGATGCGCATACACTTACGCAAATACGAGAATAGAATGATTGCCCTTACATATTAAAATTAAAGCATTTTAAAGTGTATCCCAAATTATGAAAGTTTTGTAAAAACTGTGCCCATAACTAATTTCAACTGAACATTGTTTCTATTTATAATTTCATAGAATTTTTGTGCGGATATGTAAATTCTTTTAGACAGTTTTATAGTTTCTTGCACAACTATTGTTTGCAACGGTCATGTAAGATCATCGTAAATTCCTTGTTTCAAGGTGCTATAGAATCCAGCATTTTTATTGATCACGATTCATTTTAGCGAAGAATTTCCAGCTGCCGCGTCCGTTGTTCTGCTTTACACGTGGAACCATTTGCAGAAGATTGTGTAACACACTCGTGTTCGTTGCTCCTAGAGCATACCTGTTGTTATGAGTAGTGATCGAGACTAGTTATTGATTGATCCTGTAAAAAGGGGTATAATATGGAGGCCGGACGTGTTGGCACATTGAATACACGAGCCAAAAACTTAGGAATCAGAGTATAGGAGTGAAGTGAGTGTGATCAGTAAGTGTAAATATTTGATGCATGACACAAATCCTTTTTTTTCTCAGTTTAAGCCCTGGTCTGGCTCAAAACGTGTTCCTTACTGGCAAAAATGTACATGGAGGACGACGGACGGGTATCAACAAACTGGTCGGGTTCAAGTATTTTCTTTTTTCCCCTTGATTTTCCTTCAACAAACTTTGGGTCTTGGGCTTTTTGCTTGGACTCTGTTTCTCCTCATGCTCTCTGAAGCGAATGCATGAGGAAATGACGCGAGAACAAGTCTGAAAATTGAATTTGAGAGGAGTAAAAAAAAAACCTCGATGGTTCAGAATTCTTCCTTTTTTTATTTCGATAAGTTTTTCTTTTAAATTGGGTTGTTTCTCTTCAGACGCCAGAGACACCCTTTCCCGGGTCTTTGGCTGTCAATACGCATTGTAGAGCATTCAGAATTCACAAACTGAATTTGGATCCATTTGTCTCCTTACAATGCTCAAATCCTGGTGAAAGGAAAAAGGAAGGGAAGTGAACCCGACTGTGTAAAGAATGTGTGTGGTACGTGGTGCGTACGGAAATTCGGTCTTATTATATCCATTTCATGCTTTTATTCACACCCGGCTTCCAATCAAAATTCTATTGGAAAAGATTAGATTGTACATTGAAGAAGGGATAGGAAATATTCTACACGTTCCACTCAAATTCAGTCAACTTCCTCGAGTCAAGAATTTTCTCAAGCTTTTTAGGCGGCACGAGCACGGTTTGTAGATGCAAAGCTGCCCAATTTAAAAAAACAAAAAAAAACAACCAGAATTCTCAAGTTATAGTCTTGACGACAGTTATATTTTGCGAAAATATAAATTTAAAGTACATCCTATCTCATAGTGAGCTGTTGGTGAAAGCTCAGAGTGTTTAAGTATATTATAGAGGCGACATTTGCTTTGTTTACGTCGATCTGAGTTTGTTTACTTCCAAAGTGGAAGGTAAAATGGAAGGTAGAAATGGCTTGCCCGCGAATAATTCAAATTCAAATCACACGTGGTCTTGCTTTTCGCCTTATATCAGCGTATACTAGTGACTGCAATGCCTCACTGTATAGAGCGGCGAAGCAAGGACAAAAATGACGTCAAAATGAGTCTAATTTAATATATTCGAAAATTAAGGTTGCCATGCGAACTTTTTGAGCATCCGCTAAACCGAAATGCCGTCTCTATATTATACTTCAGCACTCTGAGGGTGAAAGTGTGTGGTGTCTGATATCTGAGTCTCATAACAACTTTTGTCAACACGAATGCCAGTGACCAATGTCATGGCAACGTAATCCTCCGTAGTTCAATTTCTCCTAATTCCGGGTTCCAAGGATGAAAAATGTTGACGGCGCTAAAGTTCGTTATCTGTTACGTTACAAAATAATAGTGACAGCGTAATACAACGCTACTGAAATTAATATTTTCACATTGATATTATAACGGAACTCAAGGCATAGTGATGCGGCGTAAAAGAAATGCCTACATACTGCCCAACACTACCGATTGTAGCTCAAACTATTACGAGATCAAATTTGGCAAATTCAATACACAGGTACTGATGAGTGATATTATCACTGACAAATGGGTCAGCTAGTAAGGCGTTAAACACCTGTTTTTTTTTACAAATATCGAAATTATCGTTGATGCTTTAGTATGTTCTTCATCTTGAAATAATGTCAACTTTTTAGCAATATATTTTCAATTTCTGTGAAAGCGTGTCATTCAATCATCCACCTTTAGGCCAGAAAGGTCTTATGGGATGCTCCTGTCCGTCCGTTTGTCCGTGACATTTTCGGAACCAGACGCACCGAGCATGTAAAACTGGAAAATGGGTAGCTTTGTTGCTTCCACATCGTTACACTTGACTTGCATGTAAACTGGTATACGTTTTTAGAATTGGGCGGGGATGCCAAAATTACTTTATTGAGTTATAATATCAACAAAATCTACGTAATCAGTTGCACTGATCTTCGTTTTTGTTGGGGCTAATGGTTTTTCATCAAAAATTGAAATTTTTCAGATCTTCTTGACGCTGTATTTCGCGAATATACACCGATTTGTGGGATAAGCGATTCACCAAATCTCCTGTGATGAAATCAAATTCAGGAATTAGATAATTCCATGATTTGTTTAGGAAAAAAATTGACCATTTTTCGCATTGTACACGAGGGTCATTCAATAGACTTTCGAACTACTTCTGCAATTTTTTTATTTTGAATACTTGTGTATTGTATACAGAGTGGCGATATGCGTTTTGTTCAATGAAATACATCCCCATCTGGCTACTTCACTCTATCAAATTCCCGATTCTAGCAACCAATTTTCTATTGCGCATTATACGATACTCATGACTCCAGACGAAATTACAAGCTGAGAAATATTCCAACAACTTCAATATTTTTTGAAAAGTGAATAGAGTTCGTCAGTTCAGCTGCATCCATCAAATCTACTTTTTGAACTTATTATATGAATCAAAAAGGAAAATTGTTGGAATGACCCCTTGCACACACTACCTCATCTTGCACCAGTTATACGTGACTTTACGTAAGATGTTCCAAACCGGCGGAGGTACTGGTAGCATGTGGTGACGTTAATTACTGTAATTAGTTTTACGTGCGTGCTAAACGTATGAGGCAAAGACAACATTATACCAAATACCAAACTGATGTTGCGTGCCTAAAACGGAGTCGTGCAGTTTGCGTAAATATTTGCTAGTGATTAAATAATGATGCTAAGGCTATGTAAAACTGACAAAAATTGGGAGCTGAGGAACGTAACCTTCATCTTCAGGAGGAAGTTTGTACGTAGCTTGTATCATCTGTTGGTGAATGTATATAATTCTTATTGATTATTGAGGAAATGTATAGTATGCAATAAATAAGGATTATAGTATCCGCCTCAGAGCGTTTTCAATGTATTGGAGCATTTTTTTACGAGACAAGAATCGTAATACGTCCGCCTTCAAATCCGGAAGAACTTTCGCTTTTCCTTCTTCCGGACAGTGAAAGCATTCTGGTTCCACAATAAACAAGCTCTTCGTTTTCATGTGCACGTGGTTCCTATGTATATACATTGGTACAGGTTGGGAAGAATTCGGAGGAATAATTCCTATCCAGATGTCGACTAAGCTTTTTACTACAATATTTTTATTAAGATCGGCTTGTCTGATCAAAATAGCTCCTAGGATTGGTTCCTGACGTTTACTCTTCTTTTGACAATGTTGCTTTCTTCAAGGGATTTGACGGAATAATATCCTAAAATCTGGTTTTCAAAGGTAACATTCGAATAGTCTCCTGTTGCGTTTTTAAGCTGCTATGGGAGCTACTTTGGGCTCAATATTTGCAATATTACGGTGTCTCTGTCAGGGCATTTTCTAGCGTTTCCATTTTATTAGCTATAATATTGTCTTAAATCTCACATCCGTCCTACTATCTCCGCAAAATTGTCCTAGAATCGTAGCGCCAGATCAGACTGAGCAAACACGCTCTGCAGTCAAA
Source organism: Ceratophysella granulata (assembly GCA_034694905.1). Lineage (NCBI taxonomy): Eukaryota > Metazoa > Arthropoda > Collembola > Poduromorpha > Hypogastruridae > Ceratophysella > Ceratophysella granulata. Next base: position 17,223 of record JAQFYU010000292.1, on the reverse strand, counting down.
ATGCAAATATCAGTCTGGATAAGATATGATGAAGTATGAGATCACTACTAACGGTGACACAGGAAGGTAGAATTTTATACGCTGCAAAACAACATCCTCCGTTTTCGTGACCGAATTCTTGTTCAGCATCCTGCCTTTATCTTCTCCATCCATAGGTAATCCGGCTGAGTGAGTGTTTATGCTCCATTTGAAATGAGTGAGCGTGGAAAATTTGAATATTAAATATGAAATCCAATCATCCACTTGAGAATTGCAAATATTATGCTCCCAGTCTTAGTTTGTCTTCCTCAACTTGTTTATTGAAACGACTTGGCTGATTAATTTATTTACACATGGATTAACGCGTCAATTTGAATCTCAACTCAAGTGATTAAAAGTCGAATTTACATTTTGTGGTTTAGTTTGAAACCAACTAGCATGGATCAATTTTCACGTATGTTAATGTACTCACTGGATAATTTAATATTCATGTTCTGCATGCACCTCGCTAGTAGCGTCACGGCATTTTACTGTGTACACTGAAATGAAACCGGATATTGACAATGATTCACCTGAAATCCGTACTTCCTTTGATCCATGATATCAGACTCAGACGATAGTCGTCATTAGTGTCTTCTGGCGTCCAAAATTTTTTTTGGGGACAAGCTGTCCATTTAAAAAATAAAATTTCAACTATTCACGGCGGCCTGGTTCCAATAATTAAATTTCTACGCTGCCAATTTTTTTCTCCATATTTTAAGGTTTTTGTACATATTTGCATATTGTGATGTATTTTAATTTTGTATGTTCTTAAACCGTTCTGAAATCGGAAACAATTTTTCGTATTACTGTGTATTTCAAAACTTTTTGAATGTGTTTAAAAATATTTTTTTTGAAATGCAATTTTTTTTTAAAAAATCGCAGGTTTCATTTAGCGTCCCTATCCTTAGCATATACAATTTTTGAAAGTAAAATATAAGTTTTTGACAAAATCACCGCAAGTTTGACAACAAATTGTGCATTTTGAAGTTTGACGAGTATTTTCACCCATACTCGTTAGTGCAAACAGTCTGAAAAGTTTTCCTTTGTATTTTGCATGCATTTGAATTTACATCAACACAATTTAAGAGCACATGGTAAATGGTAATGAGAACTTTTGCAACAAAAACACATCATTATGGCCTTTGCATATTTAAATTCCCAGGACCAAATCAACATTTTTGGTAGACTTCGTTTTGTCTCACACTTAGTACATAGAATATGAGCCTGAGAAACTGTAATTATGGAATTTCAAATCGCAGTCTTCGTTCAGAAACGGCTACTAACATTTCACTTACAGCACAAGAGACACGCACTAATGATATTGGAATGGACTTGATATCTGAGATGGTGTGATAATGATAACTAGGGTTTCCATTCTCGTACTACATACAAAGTACAGAAGGATGAATCAAGAATCTAATATCTTATCTTATAAGTTTCTAGTTTCATTATGGAATGAGCGTCTTCTAAGAATCTCTCAGGATTATGAATAAGGATTAGGTTTCTGTGTGCTAAGAAGTGTGAGCCAAACTGTATCTTGCAAACGGAATTTTTAATGAAGCCTCCATTATTACACTTTGATAAAGTCTTCCGTTCTCCTGGCTCGTGCACTGCACTCGTTTTTGCGCGGGATATATTTTCTTGTTTGACAAGATTCATGATCTAATCTAGTGCTGTTATTTCAAAAGCTGAAAGCAATATGAATAAATGAAATTTTATATTACTTAGATTTTGTCAGGATTTTCATTTCGTAAAAACGATTCTAGCAACAATTTCAATTTAGCTTTTTACCATGCGTTTCTTGAGATGTCAATACTTGTCTTCGACACACAGTTGGACGAAATGCATGTATTTTTAAAATAACATATTTTACATACGTATTTTGAAGAATTGTTTCACCTATAATGTATTTGTACTTTGTACTTTGAGGACTTGTTCGCTTCAAAGGTATTTTGTATTTTGGGCTTTAGAGTTAGAGTCTGCAAAAGTATAGATCTGCGTATGTTTTTTATTGAAACATGCGTTTAACAATGTTGTATTGGAACATCCAAATGTTGGATTTCACTATTGTCAAACTTTTTCAGTGGATTCAGCTCGAATATTTCAATTTTCACATTCGTAAATATCTTTTGTTTTTCAGTTCTATTGGGTTTAGCACAAAATTCGGATGACTTTTGAAGATTTACATGTGTTTTTCAATTTTTTTGTCCAACTGACTTTTGCCCAAGTAACCAACTAGAAAAAACACGAATCTGGAGCAAAGTGGAGTGTTGCCATCTGTATTTTTATACTACTTCACGTGCGTATTTTGATTTTGCATTTTCCCAAAAACTTGTTCTTTAATTAGTACATATTTGGAATTTATAATTTACATTTTTAAGTATTCAATACAATAAACAACTTACAAGTATTTTAAATGTACTTGACCATGTATCGTAGATTCAAATGTACGATGCAAACTCGACCAACCTTTCTGATGTAGTAGTTTGGTTTTGGGATGTCTTACGTACGTTCTAATTTCTAATATACAGAATTAAATTTTGATCTATTCCAAATTGTTTTATTCAGTAAAAATTACGTTCGAGTGAAAGCCTCTGAAGCATTTGTTTTAAAACTAACCGAATTTTAGGTAGCTGATGCAATATTGAGGGTTGCATCGCATATCGCTGAGTGTCACTTTTCCAACGACGACGCGTAAAACCTAGCACGTTCCAGGTTAAGTGGTTGCGCCGGGTTGCCCATCAGCGCCACACGGCAAACATTCTGGCGCTTCTTGAGATGCAACTGGCAGACGAAATTAGGCGCACAATTACTACCAACGACAAGCCATTCATAAATCTACGGAGTAAGTAGACGCAGAAAACTGCCCCATTTGTTTATAGTAATTTGAAACAAGCCCAGGTGCAAAACCACAGAAACATATGTAGCATGTAAAATATCCGATGCTGCTAGGCCTTATTTATTTTAAAATTACAGATTCCAACATTCCATTACAAAAACGGGATGGCGAGCGTATAAAATGCTCCTTGCATTCCTGATGCTGGAAGACGAGAGAACAAAAGAGGTTGATTATTGATTATTGTTCCAGAACAGACCGTGAGGTCTTGTGGTGTGTGTGTGTGTGTACTCGGGTATTATTCTGCTCTCAAATATCTTGCACAGATCATCTCATGTATCCCATCTCCATTGTTACACTCAAGCTTTTGGGTTGAGACAAAGTTTTAATAATAATTTCAAACAAGAAAGTGCAATTCATGGTGATTGAACACTTTTTTTTCTTCACTCTTTTCTTTCGAGTTACATAATAATATGTAGAAGGCAGATAGGCTCATGTAAACTGCGTAGCAGGATCTTTGGCATTGTGTGACCACGTCGGGCCTATTCTGTTATTTAAAACTCTCATCCCATCTTCCTTCCAAGTATCACGTTTCAATTCAAGTATTTCATCTTACTCTAATCCATCACACCCTATTCAATTAGAAATTGAACTACAACCAAAACTAAAATTACTCTTGCCTCATAGCCTCACATCGCTTCACATAAGTACGTGTTTGCTATAGGCACGCACACATAGCCAGGGTTGCCATAATTTTGACACTATTTAAATCACGTCTCCCTACATGAACAAAGTAGAAAGAACTAAGTATTTTCAAAATGAAATACTTTTTATTTGTTCAAAATATCAAAGTCTCAAATTCAAATGACAAGTAGTTAAAATACAAATTTTGGTATTGTACAAAATACCGATTTTTAAATACAAATCAAAAATCCCGCGGTAAAAATTCTTGCAATTTTTTTTCAAAATATCAAAGTTCCAAAATATAATATGCCAACCATTTGAATCACAATTTTTTAATCTATACAAAATGAGATATTTCAAAATGCAAATTATAAATAGCTGTGATAAGATCATTTAAATTGCGCTAAAATGGAATGGACAAAATGCATTGTCCAGTATTTTTAAAATTTGGCCCTTGCAGTTTGTGTAAAATATTGAAGTCCCAAGATACAAGTTACCAGCCAGCTTTTTGGAATATCGCAAAGTAGGCAGTCAATATCAATATCTGACTACACATCTCAGAGATGGCACAACATTTGGCATAATTTAAATCCCGTCATAATAAATGCACAGAGTCAAGTATTTTCAAAATATTTGTTAACTTGTCCAAAACATCAAAATTCAAAAATTTAAATTACAGTTACTCATACTACAACATTTTGGGATAGTACAAAATAAGTACGCATTTTTATGCACAACAAATTGAACGAATTCGAATTTAAAATAACTAGATTTTTAAAAGTGTTGAAATTTGAAGTAATTCAGCTGCTGCTATACTAAACTGAAAATGTTCGCAAAATTCCAACAACTGGATGCGTCAAGATTTCTGAAACAAAGTTGCTACGCCACACCTCTTCTATGAATGTTTAGAATTTTCCAATGCATAAATAAACTTTTGCCAATTCTAACTGGAAAATACAAATTACAAAATAATACTTTAGAACTGAGAACATACAAAACGCAAAATTCAAGTACATTCCTATAACGAAATTAATATTCATTATGGCCAAAATGTATGTATTTTACCCAACTATGCTCTTTTTCATGTCAAATCAGCCTAAATAATTTTATTGCATAAGAATATACAATATTTTCAAGTTACATATAAGAAAATGATTTGCTATACTCTTTGGTATGGTTCTCAAAACAGCCATTTATATTCAAAACTAGTTTATGATACTTTTGAACTTCCAGCCAATATCAATAAATATCAATTTCCGATTTGGCCAACCCTGTCCATCGAAAAAGCTCCACTGAGTCTGCATGTTATGTTGTTCCTAACAACTTGAAGCTGATTGAAGCCATCTGTAGTTTTTCTCCTCTCTTGTCCCACTTCATCACATTTAAGTCTGTGTTTGTGGTCATCCAGGGCTATAAATCCATCTTCTACCCCTTCGAATGACAGGATTTGGACATCTCAAGGGAATATGGAAAGACCTACTCTCTGTATGAGCCTAATAATAGTGCGTGTGGCGTACATTTGGACCAGTTTGGCGCTTTACAAGTCGAGTCACGGGTTGGACATGAACCCATTCCGCCTCTCTGGCCAGAACACAATAACCGATCTGGAAATGTAATAATGATACCCGTGAGTCTCAACCACTATGAATACTTATGCACTCCTGCTCTCAATCCTTCCTAAAACAATGGTACGAGATGATGATGACGAGGCTGGTTTGAATGAAGGCAGGAGCAGCAAAGAACCACAACAACACGGCTCATTCCATCAACAGAGAATGGGAGTGGAAGCACAAGGAACAGGATTCAATTTACAATTTGGAAAATAATTACGTTAGAGATTACAATGGGCTGGACTTGCTCGCTCGTCCCCAAGGATGAAGGCTACACAAGAATTTGAAGTGACATGCCAATTTATTGTTTACTTTGAACTTTTGAAAACGTCAAGTTTAATGCCCCTACTTTATTTCTTTCCTTGATGGCTTGGAAATAATGGAGAATGAAAAAAAAGGCGATTCAATTCAATTGATGAGGAAATTGAGGCAAATCTTGAGCACAATAGACCTTTCGGCGATGAAACAAGTGTGTGAGTGTGGAGAATTTAATGAAAAGTAACGTGGGGAAAATATTTGAGCGTGAGCAGAGGCGTGTTCTGGATTAGCGTGCAAAGGAATCCAGAAAATGGCAACATTAACATTCGGTTGAGACTTCTAGCAATCGTGTCCAATTTCAAGCAAACCTTTCTCAATTTCAAATTTTGAAAGTCAACTGAATATTTGGAAAATTTTAATGTGGATTGGCACAAACAAGCCAGAGTGGATTTAGAATTTGACAGTTGCAAGTAACGGAAGTCCTGTAAAAAAATTCAGGCACATTTTTCTAAGATTATTTACGCCTGTTAGAGATCCTTTCGACGAGCTTCTTTAATGGTACAATTGTTTTGAACAAAATTAATCTAACTTAAAACTTAACAGCTTTTAATTTATTGAGCAATTTTGTTCTTTCATGCCTCAATCACATAAGTAATCTCAAGCCCATTTTATATGTTTTCATATTGCTGGATTGAAACATTTTGGTTCTGGACCCAATGTTACGATTCGAAGTTGTTACATTTTGCTCCGCATTAGATTTTTCAGCAGACTTTGCATCTAAAATTATTTTGTAACAGTTTTAATACCTTAGTATATTTTTCGGAAGATTTAGCGCCTAAATCTGTTGTTCACAGTGGGTTTAGCGCCCAAATCTGGTTTTCTGCAGCATATTTATTAGCGCCTACATCCAGTTTAGCAGCAGAAGGTTAAACGCCTACGATGACTCTGACTTTCTGAAGATTTAGCGTATAACTCTGATTTTAGCTGAATTTTAGCTGATAAATTACGTTTTTCAGTAGCAGCATGTTTAGGAGTTAAAATAGATCTGATTTTCAGCAGATTTAGCGCCTAACACTAATTTCCAGCAGGATTTAAGCTCATAAATCAAATTTATCAGTAGCAGCTATGTTTAGCGGCCACAATAAAACTGTTATTCAGCAGATTTAACACCAAAATTATATTTTCAGCAGCATTTATAATACCAAAATCTGTCTTTCAACCAATTTGAATCCAGATTTGTGCTTCATCACGCCAAGTCTATAATTACATTTTTGAAACTCATTGTAAAATTGTCACTTTCATGATCGGTTGAATTTGGAATCGCGTCCAAAGCAATAATCTGATGAAACCAAGTTTTAAAGCATTGAGCGCGGAATAATTTCATCGGATACGTACATTCAAGATCGTTTTTGAAATTTTGACCAGGGAAGGTCAAAATGCTGACCCCACTAGGCGCCTTGGACCGAAGATCCCGTATTTGCGTGTGAACAGGGTTCTTATCCCTATCAGATCATTTGATCCCATCTTTTGAAGAATCTGGATTCTAATAAGAAATGACAAAGCTGAGGAGACGAGGGTTTAGGAATTTATTGTTATGCATTTTTTCCCTTTGTGTTTGTGTGGCTTGGAAGACAGGAGCGTCTGGTGAGCTTATGGTGATGGGCGATAGGATCAAGGGAGGTGTTGTCTGGAGAACCATCCATTTTCCAAAGGTAATAAGGTAACGACATGAAGGCACATGGAGTTCTTCCCGTAACAGGAACATTAGGCCAACGTATCCACATCATCCTCCAGAACCACCGGGACTTTCAAGGGCTTCTTCCTATTAAAGACTCACTCAACTCTCTAATTCCATTTTATTCCAGACTCCGACATAACCGAATTCCCCTTTGTACCAAATAGGCTTCTGCTCTCTCGCTCCCCTGAACTTCCCCGTTTTCTAAAGAGGAATATTGGATCAGTGGAAGATGACTGGGGGACAGTTCTTTAAAAACTTCCAGTTGACTAATCCCTCATGCACCCGCTTAGTTCAGACTCGCTTTATTACCCTTGAGGACCAATGGGGAGAGGCTCACGCTCAATTTGAACCATGTTTGGACGTATTGCGAATTGAAAAATTGGCAAAACAAAATTACTATGTTTCATCGGTAGTTGGGACAACGCTGCATGTCTTATCCTTGGGTTTTTGACCATTAAGTTCGGAGGATAGAGATAGAGTCGCCAAAAGGTTGAAAACGCCGGAATTCGCCAAGCTAATTTTGCAATTTAATTCGATTTGGTTGGAGAAAAAATTCGTTGATTTGGCTAAAATGTATTAAACGAATTAAAATAATCATGTAAACTTAAAATAGTAAAATCTTCAAAGCGGTTAGTGATAGATTCTTCCGAACAGCCACATGGTAGAGCCGTATACAAGATTCCTAACACAAAAGGATCGATCCTTCACACTGCACTGGTTGATGATATTTTATTCCAAATATATAAAATGGTGAAATATTCAAAACGGTTGTTGATGGAAGTAAATCTACAAAATTGTTGGTATTCGTTTCTTCCAACGATCATCGGATATTCCAGGTACAAAATGATGAAATCCAGGTACAAAATGATGAAATCTTCAAAACGGCTGATCGTTGTTTGTTCAGCGCACAAAATGGTCGAATATTCCAAACGGTTGATAGTCGTATAAACAAACCACCAAATGGTCAAAAATTCAAAACGGTTGAACACTAAATGGTAAAATCTACAAAACGGTTGGCAGCCTTATATTCCAAACACGAAATGGTCGAATCTTTAAAACGGTTGCTTGCTCTCTATTCAAACACAAAATGATCGAATCTTCACGACTTTTGATGGTCGTTTATTCCTTACACAAACTTGATGAATAATCTTTCAGATCAATGCAGTCTATTTCAAACACATAATGTTCGAAACTTCAAAGTGGTTGATGCTCGTGTCAATCCGAACACAAAATTGGTCGAATCTTCAAAACGGTTGATAGTCGTATATAGCAAAAACACAAAATGGTCGAATATTCAAAACGGTTGATAGTCGTATATACCAACCACAAAATGGTCGAATATTCAAAACGGTTGAACACTAAATGGTAAAATCTTCAAAACGGTTGATTGCTCTCTATTCAAAAACAAAACTGGTCGACTTTTCAAAACGGTTGAAAGCTAAATACCTAGTGGAATCTTCAAAACGGTTGATGATCGTTGATTCCTCACCAAATGATGGAGTAGCCAAATACGTTGATTCTCATATACTACTGACACACAAAGAACGAGCCTTGGAAGCGATTGTACGCTTTTCGTCAATCCAAGCACAAAGTGGTCGAATCTTCAAACTGGTTAATGACCGTTTATTCCAAACACCAGAAGCTGGAATCTTCAAAACGGTTGATGATGGTTTATTCTAAAAGCAAAACAGTGGCATCTCCAAACCGGCTAACTATAATAATGCCAAATACAAAACAGCCAAATCTTCAGCTCAGTTGGTCATCGTTTATTCCAATCACAAAATGGTCGTTCGTTTAAAACGTTGTTGAATGATCATTTCCTAGTTTCGGTCCAAATATCTCCGCGGTGTATGAGAGGCCTTTGGTCTTGAACATAGGAAACCAAATCCCCAAAACAGATGAAAAACCCGTGTACGAAGTAAGTAAGGGTAAAAACGAGGCGATAGGGAAAAAAAGTATTTCTTCAAGCCTCGCGTAGCTCCTGCTCCACCAAATCCATAAGCCCAAGACTGTAGCCAGCAGAACTCGACGCAAAAATTCTCCCCTTTAGGAAGCCGCTCTGTCTATTTCCCTCGTTCCCAAAGCCTTCGTCTTCCCAATGCCTCTCAGTCGTGTAGAGAAAGCAGTTGGAGAAGCGTCTCTCACATTGAGCCGCAAATCTCTAGCACATTAGTCCATCCATGCTCCTACTCAGTTTCCAAACAAAACAAGCCATCTCTCAAACTCTACTCAGCCAGGAACAATGTAGAGCCTAATGACTTTTACTACACTCATTAGTTCTTTGGTCTATTCCAATTAAATTCTCGTGCATGTGCTTCCACAACTTACCTGACCATGTGGTTCTTAATTTCTTGACATCAAAAAAATAAAACTACGTGTGTCTGTGTGCAGAGAAAAATTGAAGGGAAATTGTGCTACGGGATTTTTAAGCTCAAAAGTCCAGAAAGTTGATTCAAGTAATAACATAGTGGAACTAATTCGGTTCGGTGAGGAAAGGGAAATATCATAGTCCAGTCCACCAACTCCAACATCCTCATTTGAACACGCCAACTGAGGGAGTGTGTCTGCTGCTGGCTGGTCGAAAAAAAATAAGCTCAACATTGACTCTTGAATTGGAACCATAATTGTCATGTAACTGCCACAGCTCAGAGAGACAGGAAGACGTACAAGTAACCAAGCTCCTCCTCTAACCCTTCATTTTTGTCCAGAAACAATAATAATATTTGGAACGGTTCCTTCCGTTCCAAAAACTCTCGACCGTTGTCAAGTGGAAAAAAAGTGGTGAGCTAAGAGACGGGAATTAGTATACAAACAGGATAGTTGCATATTAAGTGGTACAAGGAGTTGGATGTCATACATTTTGGGTGAAGATAGGAAGCTATCTGAGCAGGAATTATCTGGCTAAGCCCAAACACTTCTGAAGTGGAAGATGAAGCCACACGGTTTAAATAAACTTTGAGGAGATGTGAAGGAAACAAGTGTGATTTAGAATCAACAAGCGACAGATCGGTTCATTGGAGTTGAAAGTTCTGTCCAGACACTTGGGCCCAACAACAACTTTTGGACTCCTTCCGCAATCAGCACAATTTGTTCGTACAAAGTTGGTAAAAAAGGCCCGCGCCGTGTTGTAGCGTGGGTTTGTAAATACGTTTTTGAGTTGGGTGAGGCAGTGAGAATGGGGATTTGGTCAGTACTGAGGCCGATGAGGATGACGTCGGAGACAATGAGCCTGTCCAGGCTCCGTGTGGCCGACCGGATGTTGAAGACGACGCAACGGATTTCCATGGTGCTCTTAGTCGCAGTGTTGGTGTTCGTGACGTCTTCGGGCCTGAACAATGATGTGCAAGGACTCTGTCCCAAGGACTGTCAGTGTTATAATCTTCAAGTTGACTGTTCTCATCGAAGCCTCAGCTCCGTCCCCAAAGGCATTCCCAGGAATACGGAGAAAATGTGAGTCATCTAATCCCACTTAAACCCCGAATTGCAAGGGCACTCCAGAAACCGTTAGGATGGGCTTTTGTTTAAACGGGCCCAAGAAATAATGGTTTTCTCCAAAAGTTTTGCTAAAATGAAATATTCAGTTGGAATTGTTCTAAGGTCCATTTTTACAACACAAAATTGATCTAAAGTTTCAATTTCTGAGGGAATTGAAAGAAATTGTGCTTTTAATATTGTGTGCTTCATTTTACCAGAATATTTACACCCAAAATCCACTAGTTTGACCAAATTGCGTTATGTCCGACCGAGGAAATCAGCATGAAAACTTTTCTGCTCGAATCCGTGTTTTACCAAATATGAAACTTAAATTGTAAATTCAGTCAATTAATATTTCTGGAATATTTATATCGTATGGATTTCTTTAATCGAGTCAAACTTCTTTTAAATTTCAAGCCGTTCGATGGGTTTACGGAATTAATTAATCGGCCAAATATTATTATTACTATAAATACAAATAATATTATTAATATTACTATTATTGTCATTAATTACCGAAATTGGGCAAAAATCGCGATTGCCCACTCGCCCCGTGACATGGCCTAAATCTTCAGATGCATAATTTTGTTTTACACAGATGAGACTAAGTAATTGTATATATTTGTGTAGAATCCCGTGTTGGACAAATACGTCCAAATTCCTGCAGTGTTGCAATTTAATTATTGGTTTGGAGAGAATAAGGAATTCTTAAGGGCGGATTAAATTGAATTTATTAAAATTCTGTTGCTGGACAAACACAACTTGTGCGACTATAATTTTAGATCTATTTGACTTCTTCAAAAGCTCATAATAATATTAACCTGAGACCGTGATGATAATTTTGGTCACTGAATCATAAGTGCAACAGTAAGTTAATTTTAATAATTAGTTATGAGGACTTTTATAATTTTATGGTGATTTTTTAAATGAATACTAAAACGTTGATGCTCTATCAACGCAGCTTCGGGTATTTTTTGAATGCAAATATCAGAATTACTGGAATTGTTTGAAAATAACGAATAATTTGGAGAGAAACAGCACTTTCTGTGGAGTAATTAATCCGAAGTCGTTAAAATGCCGCTGGTGCATTCCATAAGCCCTAAGCCCTCCCGCTCATCTCCCCTCCAACACATTAATCACTCATTTACAACCGCTAGACTACTCGAGTTCCCCCGATATGGGTCAGTTTCACCCGTAGACTCGAGGCTTGGCTCAAGCCCGTAATAAAAAACGGAATCAATGAGACTTACACATGCATACGGAACATTAGTTTTAATGGACGGGGAGGTCGGTATGGAGAAAGTCTTTCGTTGATGTCATGTTTCAGACCTCCGTGTGTTAGGACTTCTTTCGTTTTTGCCGGAACAAGCCTATGTTATTATACACTTTAGCGCCAAGTTGACAGAACAAAATAGGCAGTGTCACTCCTTCTTGCTAAAAAGAGCCCCGAGTCCATTTATGGTTATTGACATGCTCGTGTGAGCTTCGCTCAGTCCGGCTTATTGGCTAAACTCCTTGTCAACTTACAACTTTTTGGCATGAGGCTCAGGTAAGGTGTGGGGATTTGGCCTGCTCCATGCTTACCAACCTGTCTGCGTCAGAGTGTGAATAATAATATTATTTACTTGATCTACGGACGGATAACTGGCCTAGGAGAGCGTGTGTGTGCGGTTGGTCAATATTCCGCCTCGGTCGTGGGTACATGTTGTAAAATATTGCTAAATGCTAAAAGTTGCGAGTTCTCGTGCAGAATTACACTGTAAGAATAGAAGACTGTTTTATATTCTCCTAATACCGAATATTTAACCTCAGTTTTAGTGCCCAGCGCCATTCGCAGGGAATATACAGCGTGCCCGCCTGTTTTCAAAAATTCTGCCTCATGAAAGCCCAAAAACTCAATTATTTATTGAGTTTTTTTTTGAAAACATTGTTAACAATATTATATTTTAATACCACAACATTTTTATCTCATTGAAGATCAGGTTGTGAATTTTTGGTCAAAATTAGCATTTGTTTATATGGACTAATGTGCATAGCAACGCAGAATTTTCTAAAAACAGAAAAAAATGGTAATTCCTTGCATGAGAAATATAAAAGAAAGTTTGGTGAGTTGAATGATCGTTATTGACACTCGTCCATGTCAATTCAAACTAATTTTTTTTAGGAATTAGGCCAGTTTACAAAAATTTAAATTTTTTAAAATTATTTTTGTAATTTTGAATTTTGAACTAAGTTTTAGTCAATTTACTCACCTGAAATGACAGGTTTTATAATTGAGTTGAGAATAGAACCAATTTTTGACAAATATTCGTGACATCACTACTGCTACGCACCCCAGCCATGAAAATAGACAAGCTTGACAGTAATAAAATGACTATTGAGTTTGGAAGCTTTAGAAGCAATTTGCATTAAATATTCCATGTCGGAGAAACCGGAATCTATTACGCCTTGCCGCTATGTCAACCTTTATGCAAATTAAAGTACCTTTCATCTCTTCTGAGTTTGAGCTCTATGAGGAAGCCTCATTTGAGTTGAATTAAAAAAAAAAGCGAGTGACAAGTTTTGGACAGGAGACAAGGATGTGGCATGATAGACGGAAACTTTATTTTTTCTGTACAATGAAATATCCCGTCACGTTCCAAGTGCTTCAACACCCCAAACGAATTCTTTTTACGAGAGTTGAAACCTTTTATGAAAGTTTTTATTGTTGAAGCTCAGGGCAGACTTGGTGAGACGTTTGCTGGTATGGAGCCCGAGTTAAAAATTCATAAAAACCTAAAACAAAGTTGTAAAGTCAATAGCTGGAGGAGGCTGAGAACAAAAAGTGATTAGGTAAAGCACGGTAGGGCCACCTCGTTCTTTTTTACCAACAAAGTCCTGAATGTCATTACAGTATATTGAAGTCAGGCGGACGGGAAGGATCCGAGCATTCAGTTCTGTACCTTGGAAGAACCGGGACAAAAAATAGGAAAAACTTTTTTGATTTAAATTAGTTTTTTTTCATCTCGTATTCTCCTTTCTTTCCTTTTGGTCCAGGAGGGTCTTATCTTATGAGAAGGAGATGACCGCTGCTGGTTCTAAAAATCTCAATGTTACAATAAGTAAGACTGTCGATTTCCCACCCTAAACTCAGGGTTGAAGTTGAAAATTATTCAGTTTGTGCTCTTTTTTGAATGAATTTGATTTAAATCAAAGTTTTAGTTCTTCGTTGGATACTAAACATTATATTAAATTTAAAAACGAGTTCAGCATTGTATATCTTTGGTTTAAACAGCATAAACTCCTCCTCCCTGCTGAATAATTTAATTAATTTAATTTTCTTCCAATTTAAAAAAATCTTGTTCTAGCTTATTTTTTCATCTTTTTCTTACTTTTTCAAATTATTAGTTTCCATATTTTGTATTTTCCCCGACGTTCTTTAATTTAAAAAGTGGGAGACTAGTATTTGAGAATCTTTTTTCGCCAACTTTTGTCTTGTTTTCTCGTGTTTTTCTGCAACTATAATCTTTTATATAATTTGTTATGATTTATTTTTAGAATCTACTATTTTTCATGATGTAATTATATATCTGGACATTTTCTACGAGGGCTGTCCGAAAAGCTTAAGCGAGGTAGTTCTGTGACAGCCCTCGTTGATCTGCGCTCAATTTCGGGAATAATTGTGGTCATTCGACTTTTTGTAATTCCACTTAAGTTTCTAGATATATTCGGGTTATTTTTACTATTTAAATAATTTATATGTCGCTCTTAGTATTTTAGTATTTTTCTAGAGCAATTCAAAAAAACAGTTAATTTTTTTATCATTAATTTTAAAATTTTGCTCATAAAAGCTTAAGGCGAGCAAGCATGGTTAAAATTATTTCTCGATATTTTTATTAATATGATCTTTGCTTTGCTCGGGAGTTCCAAATTCGCAAATTTGCAAGACCTCAATGAAAAAATAAGAATTTTTCTAGAAACTATAATTTGAAAATGGGAAATATAAAAGTTTTGAATACTGAATTTGAATCTACTTTCACTCGGAGGTAAAGTCCTGTAGTACCCGACCGACTGACCGTAGTAGAAGAAAGACGACTTGAGATCCGGACGTTGTGTCAGAGGAAGGGGAAGTGGGTTCTTCTGGTCTGGCATTCAAATGGTCGACTGAGATTCTGCGTTTGGCCTTTTCACTCTATCTTCTACTATTCTGATTACTCACTATTCAGATCCGAAGCCACTACTCCATAATGAACTCAGAATCCTTTTGGTTCTTCACTTCTTTCCCCAGCAACTTCCTTTTTTCTCTGTTGAATGAAGTCTCATTCATCACTCAGCCTCGTCTTCACCTTTCCTCCGTTCCTTTCCTTCGTCTCTTTCATCACTTTCTCCCACTTGGAACTGAGCGGAGAAAGTAAATAGTGGCAGGAACCCATGGACTCAGGAGTTTGTTTTCTTAGTCTTCCCCTCCTGTCTCAACTTCTGAGTCAAGACTTGAAAGTACCAATAGTAAAATGTTTTTAATAGCTTAGACGCTAATAACGTCAACTGCAGAACTACTTACTACTTCTAGTTCACATGTCAAAAACTTCATTAAATCCATTTACAGTGAGTGCTATGGTTCTGGATGCTATGTGCACATTTATGCTGTGGGATTTGTATGCCAAAAAATTGCAGAATTATCAACTAAAAATAGGAACTCGGTAAGTCGCAATTCCTTGGTGTGGAAAGTGCACGCAATGTTGTAGAAATACGGCAAGTACCGTTCAAAATGGAGCGCGAGCCCACTTGACGTATTTCTCAAGGTACAAGGGTATGCATCCGCATGTTAAATTATTGGGCAACCGGTTTGGGTAAATTTTTGGCATTCTATCTGATACCAAAGTGTAAATGTACATCTATTGAGCATCCATAGCTTCCATTTAGCAGATATTTTTTGCTGTTTTGTTAAAGTGTCTGCATTGTAATTCTTCTTTTTCTTTTCGTGTAATGTATGGAATTTTTTCGTATTCCAAGTTTAACGGAAAACAATGAAAATCGTAATATTTAAAATGTTTTTTGTCTTGCATTTTTTATTTTAATCTATAAAGTATGCTTTTACATGTACTAAAAACTATTTAATAAACTATAGTGTATTTACTTGTATTTGCTTGAATAAAATTGCCATGCAATGTAAACCACGTCGATACTCTAGGTTTGGTTGCACTAGGTTCTGCATAGTCTAGCCAAAAATACGATGCTCTCAAGATTTGAAAAATTACTTGCGAAACTGTACAAACCCAAGAAATTTTTCGTACATTTGAATTGCATGCATTACTTTTTGCAAATTGTTGTGTTAATGTGGATGACGCCATATTTAATAACCTTCAATATTCACTGTTTACTTGCCCGTCAATATTTGTTAATGTGAAAAGCTGTTGCGAAATTCGATAGTTGACCCAAACAGAGCATTAGATCTATAATTTTCAATTAAACCAGGTTGAAACGTTGATTTTAGCCCATTTAGACCTGGGAGATTTAACGACAAACTCTACCAGCATTGGCAGCATCTTGAATTAAAGAAAATAAATGCAGTGTAAATTGGCTAGAGCTATAAGCCCCTTCACCGTTGCTATTCGCCACTATCCAAACACAAAACTGAGACTCAGGAAAAATATTGATATTTTGTCCCATTGCAATAAACTAAGTTAATATACACGCCTTATCTTTGGAAGGGCGAAGCACTATGCATAAGGGTTGTTCATTTTGGGATCATAAACTGTCCCAGAGTTTATGCTCCAGATGATATATGACTCTGGGTACTTATTAGCTGAATTCATAAGTACAGAACAAATAAGGGCAATAAATAACTGTCTAGAAACAGCATGATGTTTATGGACTATCTTTGATGAAGGTTGTAAATGTTTGAGGAATAGAATATTTTTATAGACTCTTTGCGAAAAGTTGATGTTGCAGAAACAAGGTATGCAAATATATACATTTTGATCCTTCCTCAACTTCAACATAGTTCTGTGCTATTTCTGGGCAAAATACCTTGTTTACTCGTATATACTTCAAACTTGTGTAAATAGTAATCACGAAGCGCATACACGTCAACTTTACCTTTTAGAAAAATAGCTACAAATATTTCTGATGTTTTTCGTTCAAGAGATTTTGAAAGACATATTTATGGACAGACACTAGTGCTATATGAAAAGTTACTTGAGACATAGTTGTTTTCATTGGGTGAGGTCTTGGAGCTATAACCTTGTTTTGAATTTGAATGCAGAACGCAACTTATCCCTTTGACAGTTTTATGCGAAAATCTTCACCTCGTCTCCATAGTCTGTACTCATAACCAGTTAATTGAAATTTACTACGTAATTGCAATTGCAAAAGGATATAGCGCGGCTTATACGGAATGTTAGGCAATTCCTGATTAGCGTTCGAATGTCGAATCAACTCGTTTTTTCTTAGTTGAAAGAAAACATTTGTTAGATTAAAAGAGCCAATTCTTAATTAGGATTTGACTACAATCGTTGCTTTAAACAACAAACAAGGATTAGTTTGGTTTAAATAAAATCGATTTCATTTAAAACAAGATTTTATGATTAGTTCTATTATTTCCACATTTTTCTATTTTTTTT
>JAQFYU010000291.1:0-25450 GCA_034694905.1 Ceratophysella granulata | reverse complement strand
AGTCAACCCTCGAGATGACTCCCAGATTCCAATGCGGATAAAATCATCCTTCGTTTCCGGTCCCGTACCACACAATAGAACACATTCATATGCATGTCCTCTTCAAGGAGACTCCTAGTCTCCGTCTAATCAATACTGGGCGTCTCTGCCTCCTAGTTCTCTATGTACTAGGATCATCTCAGCCACAGATTCACCATCGTCCCGCACCAGACAACGGACCAGATCCGTACCCAGAATCAACCACACATCAACACCCCATCTCCCTCCTGGCATCAGCACAAGTCTTCAATTAGGAGGACAGATGCTCTGATTTAGGAGTTTTTCCAGAATGTCAATTGAAGGACGATGAGCATCGGATCTTCCCAGACCCAGAGATCCAGAAAAGAACATGTCTCCGTTCCGGATGAACAGATCCCAGATCCCACCCTTCAACCTGCTCAACTGATCAGTTATTGACTTGAAAGTATCGGGGATAAAAAGAGGAATGTGAATGACAGAGCATATTTGGGATCGGAATAATGAGTTGAACCAAAGCCGACCCAGTCATTAGGGAAAGGCGTAAAAGAACTGCTTGGAACTTGGCTTGTCCTCGTAAAAGGTGGAATTAGGAGTCTTTGGATTTTTGGAAATCGGTGGTTCGCCAATTATGTTTTCCGACAGAAGTGGAGTGGCGATTAAATACTTCCGTCCCCTTTTTACAATGCTAAACTTTGAAGGAGATATGGGGAAGGATTCATTGAGGGTTGAGGTTCCAAATGGGAAACTTATGCCTTTCCTTCCATGCATACGAAGATCCCATTTGATGTTCGAGTCCAAGTCCTCGAGTCTTGAACCGGACTCCACTGAATATCACCCTGTCTTTTTTTGCTCCTTTATTGAAATGCCCAGGAATTAGGGCTTTCATGTTTACCCTCCAGGTTCATCCCTCCCTTATTGTTTACAGGTGTAACTCCGCTCAAGGGTAACCTATGTACCTCTGAGCCAAATTCAGACTTTTCCAATACCTGATCAGAATCATACTCGTGTCAATTTACAAACCGAGGGAAGAGGTCCAATTCATTTGCTCAACTCCAGTACAGGTTGACTCTGAACCCAAGTGCTCACCTGTCCAAACCAGTTCGACTGGGAAAGCGAAATTAAACACGCTTCCGGTATATATCCTTCATTCACACATCCTACGTTCCTATCCTAAAATGTAAGAAACATCTTGAGCAAATGTAAGTCTGCCACTTTCCGTTTCCAAGAAAGGGCTCATTTTTATTGTAGTCCAGCTATCGGCCTTATTCTTACTTCGGACTCCATTTGATTGCATGACAAGTGACACCTGACATAAAATCAGGATCCCCGGCTAGATTTGGCTATAACTATCTGCGTATTATCTGGGCGATCCGTCTCTTCCTTCATGATCAATTCTGAGGTCAAAGTTTGAAAACTCCGTATTCATTTTATAGTTGTATTGCCCTTCCGACCAACCCAAATCTATCGAGTGGAAAACCAGAATTACGGGCTAAACGAGCAGAACTTTATGACGTATAACTCGAACCATCCAGGTCAAATTTGACCATTGACCCCGGTGACCCCAAAACCGGATATTTGCAGTTATTGTGGAAAACAGCGTATTCAGAGAGCACTAACCCTTAATGCACAAATGCCAAAAACCCGGATTGATTTTAAGGTCACTGAGGTTATTGAGGGTCAAACAGAAGTGAAAGATTTAACAATACATAACAAATTGACTTTTCTAGGCCTACCTGGGTAGATAGAGCGGAGATCGATACGGTGTTGGAAAGCTCTAGTGAAATGAAGATAGGGCTACGCGTCTCACCTAAACGATCTGACCCTTCATGGTCAAATCAGGGGTCAAAGTTTTTAAAATCCGGTTTCAAGTATGTTTTAAGGAAATTAGCTCTCTTGCAACTTAAATCGAAATATAAAATCCCCTTTTGACCTTCCGCTGAAAATATTGATGGTTTCGTGTATTTCTGACCTAATAGAAGACCGCAGATGAGAAGTTGGCTTCCTTCTTGAACCCTACTATTGACAGGTTCATGTTTGACAAGTGAGCTCTAACTTGTCACTCAGCCTTTAATAGTCTGCGTAAAAGAGTGAGTTTTGGGATTGAGGATTCCTGTTCGGTGTGCTGGGGTGGTTTCCCGACGGGACGGAGGGTAGACAGAAGGTATTAGGGGATGAGAGGTCCCAAGCGGCAGAGAAGACCCAGTTCGGCCGACAGGACGGGAATGGTTTGGTAGTGTTGGGCTGTGGAAATCAATCTGGAGGAGGTTCTGATGGGAATCAACGTGACAGAGAGATTATGTTCTGTCTGTGTGTCGGCGAGGTGCTGGATTACAAATAATTACAAAGCAGGTGGAGTGGGAATATTTTGTGTGACTGGTGCTGGGAAGAAGATTCGATTGCTCGGACTGCGGAATGGAAGGAGCATCTCTGGATTAGAGACAGCTCATCTCCCCGCACCCTCATTATTATTGAGCTCCGTTGAGCAAATTTAATTTCAATTAGCAACGCTAACACTCCATAATGTCTTCATCCATTCAGCCAACACAACAACACCGCTCACTCCAGCCCAGGCCTTAATGATCTGGCCCATCCTGCCTTATTACGCTCAACACGACTGACCAGAACACAAAGACCATTGATTGTTCCTTCCTCACATCTTCCCTTCCCACCTTCTCCCGCCTCACTACCCATCCGCTTCCCATCAAGTTCCATTCCAGAGATTTACAAGTCAATTCAAACAGGAAGGGTCTAGTCAGTCTCCCTGTGTTCAAATAAACACAAAGTCCCATTGGCCATCTCACGAAGACAAGATTACAAATCGGCCCAACAATAAGAGACAGGTGGAATCCAACCATTCATTCCTCCAAATGGAACCTCTGCACCTCTGCACTATCCTAATTGATCTCAATTCCTCCCATCCTCTCCTACAGCATCAAATGCGTTACAAATACGTTTTAGTTAATAAAATCTGGGAACAAAATATTTTCACTAGGTTGGAGTTGAACAGAAATACCCGGGAGCTGAAAACTCTATGGTTAAACTTCTACTTATTATTGATGCATGCGAAAAGCCTAGTGTTATTTAGCTTTGAATATAAAGTTCACACACCCACCCCACACAGCGTTCAACGATGCCTCCACGCCAATTGTTGTATAGCAACATGAGGTGACCATTATTGGCATGCGTTTTAACTCGTGACTCTAAGGCAGGTGTTATATATGGAATGGTCAAGCTCTGGTGTAAGGTGGACCTGAGTAAACAGGGAGATTGTCCATTATCTGCATATTACGAAGGATGGCAAAAGTTGAATCTTGATATTGGAGAAGAACCGGATATCCGCTCAGTAATTCTTCGCGGAGAACCAAAAGTCGTTCTTTGCATATCGGCCCAATATTTAATACTTCACGCTCTTGCACTTGGCACACCAAGTCGAGCGCAACATCTTCTGCGCATTAGATTCCATCCATTTAATTCCTTCTTCGTCTCTCTATCTACTCATTATGCATTTCTACGTTTAAATTAACATATCTGGATGCTTGGGATGTTTCAGTCTCTCTTGTCTTAGCCACCGTATTAAAATATTTCCCTCATTTGCATTACATTAGAATGAGCGAAGAGTTGAGCTAAGACATTCAGTTTCACCCCATTCTCCCCAATAAAACACGGAATTAAGCTATTCCATTTAATATCCAAGTTTCTTCGCCAAACTCGGCGTATTGTGAAATGTCTTAAGAGAAGATTAGATTAGATGCTTCTTTGGCATCACTACGTCGACGGATGACCTTGACGTCGTCAGATCCGGAATTCACTTGATTACCCTGATGCGCAGGAGGTATTTTCATATTTTCATATTCACATATATTTCAACTTACCTCTCGTGAAAGGTCGTCCAAGGCCATAATGTCGTAGTGGTGGGATGGAGAAGGTGGGCGGGCGTGGTGGTGGAAGTGAGAAGCAGCTTCTGTGGGCGGGAGTGCTTGGTGGGAGATAATTTCGACAAAGTCCTCTGGCCGAGTCCTCACATGGCTGGTGGCTGGCTGAAAAGAGAAAAGGTTCTTTCAACTCCAAGAAGGGCCCAACATGATGATTATGATGATGATGATGATGATATGACAAAGATGACAAAATATGAAGACAAAAAATCCATTTTCCCACGAATAAAACTTTTCTTACAAACACATCTCGGAGCCACTCTGCTGACTCTCCACTTCGGCCCAGCAGCAGCAGAAGGGTGAGAAGATAGCATTAGTGGCACAATTAAGACCAACGACTTCCACCCGCAGCTTTTCCAGCTACATGCCCAGTCCATCCTACTCCTCCTGCACTCAAACATGTCTCATTTGCAATTCAAACTCAGGCCAATGCTCGAGTTACACCCGACGGACTGAGACAGTGATGCTCACTCACAAACATGGGTCCTGGTACTCAGGAATTCTCAAACCCTCCGCACATGCATCCGATATACGAGTATCCGCTTGCGGATTTCGATTGATTCATGCTAATCATATAGCAGGATTCGCTCGCATTCGCTTTTTGCACCACAGCAACACATAATTAGCAAGCTTCGTGTCGATTTTTTGCTCCAAGTTCATCCAAAAATGACTAAGTGGGTTTCCAAAGAGTAAATGTACCAATAATTGGCATGAATTCTCGAATTCGACGGCAGATTTGTACCCCCCTCCCACTTGGAATGGTTGAACAACCTTCACCCTCAACCAGAACTTCAAACTATAGAAAAAGGAAGCACTTAATGACAAAAATGAATCACACTCGATAAATAATTTGCTCACACCCGGTATTAAATAATCTAATCTCAAGAAAAAAAGGGATTGAGCGAATTTGCTCACCGTTCCATGAATTTCTACACATTCATCATCCGCCTTTCCAGGAACGGAAATCAGTTGGGACTGGGAGAATAGAGCCGGTAACTGAGTTAGAATAAATATAGAGTTGAGACTAATCAATCAATCAGTCCTCCTTGTAACTCATTCCAGTAAATTGTAGTGTATATTGGCTGGAACCGGGGAAAAGAATCCACCCCGTGAAGTATCGATCCCAAATCGGAGATTTGTCAAGTGAACCCCAGATTCTACGCTCTGCTCGACCAGTCCGCCCAACTTCTTCATAAACGAAGAAGCAGTTCCCCTCCAAGGAAAAAAGGTCCCGTTCTCCACTCCAGCACCAGCCTTATGGGAAATCCTTCCCATCTCCCTATCTGTCTTTCTGTCAGTCTCAACTTCTAGGATGGATACATTCCAAATTAATAAGTCTGGAATCAGTTCCTGCTCAATGTCGTAGTGCTCATCCAGCAGCCAGTACCAAGAAATCCAAATACTCTGGAATTCTTTTATGATTGACCTTTTATGGAGGAAAGATGAAATTATCAAAAGACCCGGGATTCTCAGAATGATTTCACACAACCCTACACAAAAGTTTGGAAAAGGGGTAAGAATTGAGATGGTTCTGTCTGATCTAACACCTACACTTAGCTGTGAAAAACAGCTTTATAAAAAATGTTGCTTTTTTGGTTGAATGAGATTCTGATAACGGCCCGTTCCTAGTTTTCTGAGCTCCGTGTGAAACTTGATTTCAATTTTAACCCTTTCGAAAGAATTCATGGTCAAATTAGAGTGCCTCCTGACTCCCGGGATCGAGCATGGAAGATTCATTTCATGACATTTGTGAATTTCTAATTAGTGGAGCGAGGAATCCGCGGACCGGGCAGAACGATGAAGGGTGTGGGTGAAAATCCCTGTCCCAGAACGTCCCATGCAAAGTGGTTCTTATTTGCTCATGATATTTGGGCTGTTGAGGGTGAGTTGGTGAGTTAGTGAGGTAAGGTGGATGGTGTGACTGGAATGGGCCTTGAGGAGGGTGAAGCAACATCCGCTCATCCATACCTCCCGTTTGATTCGGTTATAAGAGAGTGCCCAGAATCAAGGTTTTTTCTCCACCAACTCGATTGTTTGTGCTCAGTGGAGTGTTACTGATTTCTTTCCGTTTCCTTAGCCTATTCCCAATTCCTACTCCTTAGCTGGTTGGGAAGGTAGGTGGTGGTGGTGATGAGGAGTGCGAGGAGGACCATATGTCGTGCAGCGAGGTGATGCTTCGCTTCCTAAACTGGCCTTTCAGCTTCAGCCCAAACCAGCAGCCCCAGCGCCCTGCCCCCTTCAACTCTTTCCAAGCCAGCGACCAGACTCCCTGTCCTGATTATCAGTTCTGGGGCAAGACGAGACAATTAGCTCTCGATCTGCCCTCCTGCTCGCCACGCACCAGCAGCTCTCCCACTCCCATTCCTCCACTGGCTCAGAACAAGGAATCCGAATATATCAATAGGAAGACTCGAGACTCCCACCCCCACCCACCCCAAACTCATGGGAAATGGGAGCTGAACGTGAGAAGCGAGTTGTTCCGTCCACGCAGAGGAAGCGGAGCAGGGGAGCGGGAGGATGGCCCGTGCACGAGACGCATAATTCCATATTCACAATGGATAGTTTATGGTCCTCTGCATAGGTTAAATGGTTCCGGCTAATGGACACAATCATAATTTGGGAGCGAGTTGAAGGCAGGGAGGCTGAGGGGTGTCTGGACCCATTCCGCAACTTGGTCTGTGGGGGCAGGGGATGGACAAGACGTTGATTCCGCCTGGACGGGCATGCAGATTCCCTGATCCCGTCCACTTGCGGATCCCTCGATGTGGACGAGTCATGCTACTTCTCGTGCAGACGAGCTATTACCCACTTCCGCTCAAGACACTGGATGTGCATGGTGAGGAAGCACGGCTCTAATGGGCCACTGTCTTCTGCACCAGCCAAAACCCTCCACTTCAGCACTATGTACTCTTCCAACTCACTAGTCGTGGAAGGAGGCAGAAGGGGGTTCCGGACGGCTAGGCGGCCCGTTGAGGAACCAGGTCTGCTCCGCACTCCTTCGGCTCCATAACTCCATCCCAATCAAAGCAGAGATTCCAGAGCCAATGACCCGTCCAGATCCCGACCCGGGACCTGGCTCACGGACCACATCAAGGTGACCCGGGCAGCTGAACTCTGTCCTCCGCTTCATACGGGACTCGGACCCGTGCGTCACATGAATGATGCGTGAAGCTATGGGACTGGGATGGACAGGTCACTCTGATGATTTGAAACTTGAGCCCAAAAATCTAATTTATTTTACCGATTTTTAAAATATGTTTTACTTCTCAGAATGCCAAAGACAGGCCCTAAAGTATCACACCTGGAATATATTCAATCGCCTGATACGAAATATCGTTTCAGACAGATGAAAGAAGTTCAGAGATCCTTTTTGAGCTTTTAGCTCCTAAATCCTCGTAAAAGTCCCAGGAGCTTTTTTTTAAATTGCTGTCAATTGGAGTCCAGAAGCTTATAATCTTTCCGATTGCTTACATCAATACTATTGTGGGATGAAGGAGATAGCATGCATTCGTAACGGAAAGGGACCCCACTGGGCCCTCGTCACGCCTGGACACGTTCGGATCCCTTCTGAGCCTTCTTTGTGGAGGAGGAGAAATGACCTTGTGGCGGGCCGGAGGTGGGCAGCGGGGCTGGGTGGGCAGACGGGCGGGGAGCTGAGCGGGAGACTGGAGAAGGGACTGGAGAAGGAATGCCTGGAGAGCCGTATTGTTTCTGGCAAGTGGTGCGGATTGGATCGATGGACGGTCTTGTTCCATCTGTTCCACTTTCCCAAGCTCAAGAATGGGAGGCAGGGAAGAAAAGAATTCATTCGTCATGTGAGAATGGCGTTAATTTGTTTAGTCTTTTGACTCAGACCATTTGGGTGGCATTTCCTCAGCTCATCTCCTGCTAGCAGCTCCCGTTCCAACACCAGTGGCGGAGCCTCAACAACTTTCAGGCGGCCCACGCACACACCGGTCAGGATCAGGATCCAGGCACAGCGAAGGACCCCAGCCCATACCGGAATACAAATGTCTGGGTCAGGCATACTGCAAATGCTTTCACCTCTGCATTTTATCATATTGCGTGAATTAAAATGTCGCTTTTTTTATAGTGTCTCAATGACATGACACCAAGAAGCGCAATACAAAATCTCCTGCGTCTCGGCAAACCTAACATAACCTAACCTACCATAAGACTACTAAACCCTAACCCTACCCTACTCATGACTAAAAATGACATACCACTGCAGCAATTATGCAGCATGAGCGATATCCCGACTTCCGGTGTCGTGATTTTTGCTGCTTAATGTTCGAAATAACTTCTCAGCTGACGAAACGAAAATAGAAACTTCGCTTTGAACAACACTCATTTTCAGGATTTTAAAGATACATTTTTGCCATTAGCTCCTTTTTCTAATCTTCTAACGAACTGCGTACACGAACTGCAAGTTCTGCGGTGATCAACTTTCGCTTTCCCACGCATTACTTGAATGCAAAAACACCGTAACAATAAAAAGGCGCTTTTCAATTCCCGCATTCAACGGTCAATATATAGCTACCTTAATCTTCTTTCGGATTTAGCAAATGTAAGAAATAATAATACACAATACAACAATATCTACACATTTATAAAAACCATAATTATGAATTATGAATTATATATTATATAAATATCACATTTTTTGTAACCATTTCATTTGAATTGAATTGATTGGGCGAAAGCCATGTCAAATAAACACATAATTGATTGATTGATAATTATGAATTATTCGTAAAATTTGTATACCAGTGCAGTCAAATTTCAAATTGATTGGGCGAAAGCCATGTCAAATAAAACCCAAATTGATTGATTGATTGATAGTCTTCTAACCCTGCAACCAAGTAACGTCGAAAAACCTGTTCTAAAACTCCATAAATTGAATTTTAATCTAAATATTTGCGAATTCATGCAAAAGACAGCTTGAGCTATGAATTTGGCATTATTGATCTACTTCATCTCCGATTCCCTTGAAATTATGAGCAAAGCGGTGGAGTTGTGGACATGTGTTGCATAAGAGGAAGTGTCGCGTATGGAAGGGCCGGTGGGTGGATGGGACGCTGTCCGGATCTGCTAGGTCTACTTGAGAGGGCCTGAATGGTTCGGATTGGGAAAGGATCCACAGGTACCTGTGTTCCAGCCCATCCGAGCACTCAGTCCACCTGTGCTCATCCGGACCTGACTTGGTCCGTGTCTGCTGAGACTCAGACTCAGACTCGGATCTTGATTCTGTCCAGAAGAAGAAGAATTGATCAAACATTTGTCGCCCTCTCCACTCAATGAGCAACTGATGCATTATTAAGTGGAGGAGAGAAAGAGCTGATTCACCCACACACCACCACAATCCCCAACTCAATCCTCATAATTCATAATTCTCCCTTTCTCGACCAAAATATCCGAAATAGGATTCCATCCACTCATCTGTCCAGTCTGCTCCCTATCACGGTCCACCGAGACCAACTCAACCCTTCACCAACCACTCCAACAATTGAATCAAATCAATTCATTCAGGAATGACGATCCAGCTTTACACACTCTCTAACCACGAACAACGATGCTCAATCCAAGCCACTTTCTGTCCTGTTCCTCAAACCGCTCTAAATTGCATCCCTCGGATTCAAACCGGAAGTGCGAGGGTCATTTCAGAAGTTGTAGTGAGTATTCATCAATATTCATAACTCCAACGATGATGCACTTATCAAACTCAGCCTTTAACTTTATATTCTTAGTGTGCTTTAAGGTGACGACCAATTGTCCCGAAATATTCGGATATATCCGTATGCAAATGTTGCAAAAATTGAGATTATGGGATACTGACTAAAAAACCTAAGATTAAATAGCAAAAATTAAATGCAAAAGTTTGGGTAGTGTTGTTTTATTTAAAGTTATAGTATAAATAAGTGGGGGAAACTTCTGAAATGACCCTCGTGCCACACGATAGCCAAACTAATACTTGATTTCTGCTTTGAATAGCAATTTGAACTACCAATCTTGTAAATCAAATCTCAAGATGAAAATTATATTCGGCAGGATTTGCTCTGAGACTCGACAGATTTACCGTTTGTCCCAACTGCGCATAACGTTGACCAGTATCAGTACCTGGAGATGGACATGGAAACCTTTAGAAATTGGACCTGTGTCAACATGAAGCCAGGCTAACTTTGAACATGGACCGAGTACGAGACTCCCAGTCAGATCTTATTGACATGAGAACGGACATGGAGTAAGTGGTTGGCAATTAGGAGAAATATTGGTGCGTGGAATTAGAGCTGGAGTCCAGTGGGGATTGGGTCGTTTGTATCCAGGAACGAAGTGTTTTGGAATCGGGAAGTGCGGAGTCTCAGCATTAGAGTCGGGATTAATGGGAAGTGTTGTGTGTTTGGAAGAAGCATTTGGGTCCGAGTCGGGTGTCTCGGTCCCACTATTTATTGCTCCACATTTCGGCTCCTTTCTCCCGCTCCCCTCCGCTCCCCTTCCGACTTCAGCCAAGGAGCTGGAGTAGTGGCAAGACGAAGCTCGTCTCCTCGGCCCAACAACATCCGCCAAGTGCATTATGAGAAATGGACAACTTCATCACCATGACACGAACGGCATGGGTGTGTCTATTACGGACCAGCACTACTCTGCAGCTTCGGCCCACATCAGGTCCACCACGAACAGCTCCTTCGAGATTAGCAACTGGCTCGACCAGGAGCTCCCAAGCGAAAGAACAAGTAATCATCCCCACCAGAAAACTCCCACTTATCTATACTTTATTAATGATGGTGGGAGACAGGGTCCGAGCATGATGGCCAGGCCCAGATACCATCTCCAGATCCCATCTACAATCCACATCCCTTCTCCGCATCGTGACGTTTCGCTTGACATCGTCACACTCAAAACCCAAGACGCTCCAATCCTCACAATCACCCTTCCTCGCTGACATCAACACCCTCTTCCCATTCAAACACGGCAGAATAAATCATGAGTCCAAGCATCAGCATATTATATTGTCAAATATCTGAATTCTGAGCTGCCTATCCATTAAATCAGTGTAAATCAGGTGCAGTATGGCCTGAATCCTCGGTCCTGCTCTAAAGCAAGTGGAAGTAAGCTATAATAACGTTTTGAGTAGGCATAAAGATCGTAAAAAGTAGAAACCAAAGTTCCAGAATTAGGTTTCGTGGCCAACAAATATTTATGGTCATTTCCCCTTCAACCACTTTGGGTGTAATGGTTCCATCCGGACCCGAGCTTCATAATAGGAACATTCTACATATATAATCCAGTTTCAGATCATGGTTTATTGATCCCAACCTTCGGATTTTAGCTAACTCTCGTCACTTCTCAAATATGAAATTGTGAAAAGGAGAATTGTTTTGCACGAATTCTAATTGCTGACATCAATCAGTGGTTTGAGCCGAGTGCTTTTCAAGCAAAGTCACGTAGAGAGTCTCCCACGCCTGTTGGACTGGACGGATTCTAGCATTCTGAGTATACGAGGAGAAAAGGTGCAGAATTCTTCATTTCCCGTCTCAATTCTGAATTGAAGAGTGTTGTTTGGTGGTGGTGGGGTGGAGGGTTGACTGTTTGTCCAAGTCGAATTGAAATTGAGTGAATGGTCTGAGACTATTGGAAGAATTGGAGTTGGGATTAATAAGGAAGGGGATGGAGATGAATTATTATTGAGAAGGGATTCTCACGGCTTTTCTCCCTCGGCTTCTCAATTCTCAAATGCAGTCCTGATCTGAATGGAAGGAGTGTTTGGGAAGAAGGGGAATTGGTGGCCAGATTCGGAAGGGGAGACGGAACTGTGTCTGACCGAGTTGGACTTACTTGGAGGGATTGGAGACAACAGGTGATATGGGTCTGGGTGTATTTAGGCACTCTCATTTGCATCTCCTTTGCATCTCTTCCATTCCCAGCCTCTTTTGTCTCCACTCGGATAAATATGAGTGCCAGAGATGTGTTCTGTGCGGCCTTTAGACTCCAGCTTCCCTCCTCGATCGATCTCGGCCTTTCTCCACACAATCTCCATATCAAGAGACTCGGCTCTAATTTATGCGTGCATATTAAGCAGGTCTCCATAGAAATCCACATGGAAATCAGGATGGAAATCCCATGCAAATTCATGTAAATGCTCAAAATGCTTGGGAAGTCCTGAGTCCCTGCATTGGAGCACTCAGTTCTTCGCTTATTGGAAATCAGTCAGTAATTACTAGTCCACCTGGTGCATCTCCAACAGCCACTTTCTCAGGAACCAGCCGAACCCTCTCTGGCCCAATCCAGCTCTCTCCATAATGGAATTTACATATTAGTTCTTAACACAAAGCCCGGCTCCCCTACTACTTAGCTCGCCTTCTTATTCACCGCTTTCCTACCAAATCAATCACAAGTATTACAATCAGAACAGAGATCCATTCTCTCCACTTCCACTCCCTATTCCTGGGAGCATGATGGGAAGCAGAGAGAAAGAAAGGAGTTCTTAAGAAATGGAATCATGTAAATTGGTCCGGATAATTCCATGCTATGGGTGCACGTCTAATTTCATCTAACGATATTTCACACAGTATCAGTTTGGATGGAGTAAAATGTTGTTAGGGTTCAATAGTGTGAACCGTCCCGATTCCAAGTCCATAGTTCATGCAAATGACGTTGAAATAAAAGAATGTTATCGGAATTCGAATCTATGCAGATTGCAGATGCAATGGGACAAACCAGATTATGGGAAGGCACACCTTAATCAACTTTCCACTCTTCACACAAAAGAAGCATTTCTCCCATTAAATTAGAACTGAAGTGCAGTACCTACCTACCTATAACCTAACGGCATTTAACATGCAAATCTTGCTTTCCATGTATAAATCCTCCAAAACTTTTATTTTTTGGGTTTAGTCAGTTCAATCTTTCTGTAATTCATGCTAAGTTTTGTCGCCGATGTCAACAAAGCTCGATGTTTTTGCCAGATTTATAGCGGTATTTTTTGATATTCGATGTTTTTAAGCTAGGAGTACGTTCGTTCGGCTTCGGATCAGGAGACGCCACGCTAATTGATATATCCATATCCACGTTTGACTAATCGTTGGAATGAGCACAATGGCTGAGCAGAGCGGATGACATGGACCGAGATTTTACGTGAGGCCACAAAATGGGGTTTTCATGAACCATATTTTGTAATTGCATATTCACGGATATGGTTAGCCCAGGGCGACATTTGTACGAACCCTTGAGTCTCTGTACACGAGTGGTTTCCACTATTGACTCAAGGATTGATTGATATAGCCAGTCCAAGTTGACTAATTAGCTGATTGGACGGAATGGCCAAAGTCCGTTGAGGCAGGAGACGAGGGAAAGTGGTTAATAATTACATATTGTCCTGGGCCGAGGGATCTGTTCTGTCGTTTTAGGATTCCGTATTTTGAGTTTTGGGATGATGGGAAGAAAGAGTAAAGACGACGGGAAGGAAGAAGAAGTGCGTGGCTAGGCGAAGTGATTCGGTGGATATCCAGGATCATATCCACGATCTCCACATTGTTGTTTGCCATGCCCCTCGGCTATTAATTTCATTTACTTCTTTTCTGGCTCAAAGGAGATTCGTATTCGTATGGAAGGAGACTCGAGGTTTTCACATTTCCTCGCTACATTGACAGGATGGAGTTAGAGCTCGAATGCTAATGTGGATTTTACCATTTTACCCAAAATGAAGGAGCAATAATCACGTAAACAGAGTTTCATGAGTAATCTCCATTGAGTCCTTTATAGCTGGACCACATTCCAGATCCGTCCACCCCCTCCTCCCTCCATCTCCATCCATCCACCTCCACGCACCTTCTGGCTCCGTCTCCACCGTCTCCACCGTCTGTAACTCCATTCACCCAGCTCAATTCACACCTAAGTTCTAAAAATCCACCTCTCCAAACTCACACTTAGTAAGATTCAGTTGGTTTTCGGGGATTATTTGGGAAAAAAAAGACATGACAGGGTTTTGATTAATACAGACGGAGGCTGGGGCATATGGCTCACGTGAATGAACTATGTGTGACTGAGTCTGTTCTGTACTCTGTGCATGTACGAGACGGAGCAATTATGCCTTCTAATGAAATACAGGAGAGAAAGAGAGCCATTAGCAGTTAAATATTTTCTCGTCATGTTCTTCCAAATCCATTTGGGCAACAATAAGCAATAAACATCCAAACGCGGATTGAGGCAAGAAACGTGGTAATAGACCTGGGCTTAAGTACCGCTTTGATTTCCTATTTAATAACTTAAATTCATGACTTGACTCACATCACTCCGTTGTTGCGAAGCAGTAGTTGTCACAAGAACCAACCCGTACTTTCCCCTTCCCAGCAGCTACACATCCTAACAACTGTCTCAAACTCAGAATTCAGAATGGGCTGAAGGCTCTTTCCTCCATTACAATCAGCCTACACCTCAGACGCCTTTCGTCCTTCTTGGGCACAAATCGACCAGTTAATTTAAATAATGGAATTCAGTCCACATTCTTCGCCTTGACAACTACAGATCTGTAGAGTTCAAAGCCGATTTCCGTTCTCCTGTAGTCGATACGAACAAGAGATCAGAGGATCACTAGGTTCAGAATTGGCTAGTCAAGGTTAGGCTTTGGGGTTTCTGGAAAACTGGCTTCGAGATTTCAAATAGCAACGTCAGTATGCCTGGCTGGATCAAACAGTAGCAAACCAAGATAGGCACAATATTTCTCAAAAATTCAAATGGTTATTTTGGTTGAGTATCTTTTAATTCGAAGCGTTTAATTAACATTCGGTACTATATGTTTAATTCATGTCCAAATGGCAATTGGACATGCATAGAAGACTGTTAATTTGATAACACTATGCAATCGATCCATTTAAAAGCCTGATTTGCTTTACTAAATTAACCCAAAAACCGTAAGAAATATCACTATTCATAATTACGATAAGCTGTGTGTATTCAGTTCTGTATTTGTATTCTGTCTGTCACACAACAACTTTTATCAACATGACTGCCAGTGACCAATGCCCTGGCAACATAATTTCTCTAATTCTGGATTCCAAAGATGAAAAATGTTGATGATGTTCAGATTCGCTATAAATACATAGTATAGTGGCTCGACTGTCAGGGCAACATAATACAATGCTAAATGGGCTATTCAAATTAATATTTTCAGATTGATATTATAACGGACCTCAAGACATAGTGATGATGATGAGGTATAGCGGAAATACCTACATACAACAAAAAACACTACCGATTGTAGTCTGATGAATTACACATTTTTTTTAGCAAATTCAAAACACAGGTACAGATCGGTGATATTATCATTGGCAAATGGGTCAGCTAGTCAATGAATACAGAGCTACGTACAAATAGTTGAATCCAAATAAATTGGAATTTGGCAGCGGGAGTCCTTAGAGAACTAAGTTTAAAATCCACACAAATTACCTATGACAATTTTCCCAAAGTTAAGCTTATGGTTAACAGTTGGACAAGGACAATGCATGACCCCCAGGATTTAAAAATTTAGGATATAAATATTCAAATTTAGGATGCTCCAACATGACTTGATCATTGAAATGAGTGTTGAATCCGAACCCTGGTAATGATGGAGGGGATGAGAGGAAGCGGAAAGCCTGGAGCCACGTGAGAGTACAATTGCCAGAATTGGGATCATAGGAACCAAGCCTCAAAGTTCCCGATCCCACCCGCCTGTCATTTCTCCTAATAGAGTTCTGAGCTTCTGTTCGGAATGTTTGGGTGGGTCTGATATGCACCTCCGCTTTATTTGTATTTACGGACTGGTTCTGAGCTCTGAGTTGCTGGAACGACGAGCTGGAAGTGAACTGGGAAGGAAGCTCGTCTTATTGGGACCATTATGATTGGGGAGGTAGCTGGCTCTTATTTTATGAGGCGATCTATCAACACGCTGCTAATTAATGGTCAGAAGAGGAGAGACGGAGGCTGGTGATTGGGCGGACCGGGACTCCCGACCTCCGTCGTCCCATATAAACATTGATTTGTCGTAAAGGGAAAGTGGGGAGCGGAATTATGGCATTCGGCTTGGAATCGAAAGACGGGCGGGTGTGTGGTTTGTTGGGACGGAAGTGTGTGGAATATGAGTCTGTAGTGTCAGATAAAAACTCGACCCTTCATAACCATTCCGCCAATATCAGCCCTGCACATCACCAGAGTGACCAAACTAATAGCGGAGGGATTTAGACACCAAATCCTGGTTCTTCCTTTACGAGCCATCCCATCTCCGCATCCCACCCCACCTGCACACCCGCAACGGACCTTCCACGTACATCTCACGTTTATTGCCAATTCTGGCCTCCACAGGCTCTAAACCTCTTCCGAACCGTGTCATGCTTTATGACCTCACCAATGATACTATTATCAGCCATATCCTCTCTCCCTCCCTACCAACCAGCCTCCTGTCAAGAAACACAAGATCCGTCCATCCAAAACCGCGGACACGAAAATGAAATCCCCTACTGTTTCAGGATTGATGGGCATTCTACGTCCAGCCTCCTACATAACCTGACCTAACCTAACCAAAACAACCAATTCTGACATCCCACATTTCCTCCTGTAACCCCAATGAAGACATCAAGCACATAATAATCTGGAGCGTGGAGCCAAGAAGCTTCAAATAGGCAAAGTGGTGAGCCGGTGGATCGATGAGATAAAAAGGCGAGAGTATAATTGAATTTAAAATTCTCGGTTGCTTAGGTTTGACAAACAATTAAGGATCTCGCTTCAAGTAACACGTAACACCAGTGGAACAATGAATTGCATTTTATTCGAAGGAGGCGACGCCAGGCCAAGACCGCATTGATAGGTTCTCGCTTCCGTTTGTACGAACCACAAGAGCTCACATTCCCTCTGTCACAACTTGTCCACTTTATGCTTGAATCAACAACCCCCAACAACTACCCAAAAATGTCTATATGTATAATATTCCCAAATGTCATACCTACCACTTTCCTGTTCAAAAACTCTGTGCAAGGGTGAGGAGGGAGTAAATGATGATGATAATACAATATTGAATTATGAAAATCATTTCCGATTTCTCCTGACGACTGATTGGGATGGGGATTCATGAGATAGGAAGAAAAGAAGGTGGATGTGATGAAATGCAACGTTGTTGCTTTCAATTCAGCAAAGCTAAGGATAGCTTAGCGAGCAATCTTACCCTTTTTACTTTTGGCTTTTTATCCTGTAAAAACACCCGAATTGTTCAATTTAAGAAATGAAACAACAATCGTAGCTTTTCATTCATTTGTGTTTTAAATTCCTTAACATAAACCAACTTCTTTCGCAAATTTAAGCTCCTTGAGGTTGACCATTTTTGTTTCAACTGGCGCAACAGAATTCGGATACTTGCAAAATTCACAAATATTTGTTCTATTCCGAGGGTATAAATTATTTCGCAACATGATTCGGCGATTCGTCTCAGACTGACAGAGATAGGAAAAATTTGATGATGATTTTCAAAATCATTGGCAAAAATCACTTAATCATATTTGCGAATTCAAATCAAAATCAAAATCACATTTTTGCAAGACTAAAATCACAATAAAAATCAATGAAAATAATTGATCTAAAATCGCGATTTTCATATATGATCTTACTTTTTCGCCAATTTATATATGAATATAAGTCAGGATCAGGTTACAAAAAATTGAACAAGTATTAATGTGAATGTCGTTCTAAAGGGCGAAAGCCTCAAAGAAACAATAAAGACAATTATTATTATATATGAATATTATAATTTTCCAAATCCAAAATCCAAATACAATATCAAGTAAGTTTTTCAAAATCAAGATCATTTTCACACAAAATCAGTTTTATCCCATCCATGCAAGCTGATTCTGGTCAGGTCATAGGGCCACTTTGAGCACAGCAGCTTGTGTGGACAATTGTGTGTGTGTGATTGAGGGACTGTTGAGGAGTTTATTGATGTGATTGGAAGGAATTGGCAGGGAGCGTAATGTGGACTGTCGTTTGGGAAGAACGTGGTTGCGGATGCAACAACTATTGATCGAAGTGGTGAGCGTGGACAGAATGGGACGGAGGGTTGTTTGGACCAAAGTAAGGAGCGGAGTCATCGTTTAGCGTGTCATCTGAGCAGAGTGACTTGTGGGTGGCGAAGGAGGGCTGTGACGGGTGTGGAGATGCCAGAGCTTGATTGGAATTGATTGGTTGGAAGGACACGATATCAATTTTCCATTCTGAAATAATTAGGTGTGGAGACGAGAGATGCTTCCTTGTGTGGGACGCTGAGCAGACGTTTCGTTAGAGTCGAGCTCACTCCAATATTTACTATGTGGACTCGAGACGAGAAGAGGGATCTGAGGCTTTTTTGAGGATCTTTATGGGGTTACGACTTACGACTCCATAAAAGAGAGATAACAATGCATTAGGCCAAGAAGCAAATTTCATCCGAATCGTCAATACGAACTTTAGGTCTCCGTTGGGCATCTACGTATCGACAGGACAAGGCCAACCATCCCCACGTCACCACTCCGCCCAGAAACACTTCCAACCCGTACTCAACATTCACTAAACTCGTCTTGGCTGTTGTCTCTTCTCCCCTTCTTCTACAGATCAATTCTCAGAAAATCCTTAAAATATATTTATACCAGCTCAAGCCCATTTTACGTTATGGTTTAAAGTACTGAACACAGTTTAACATCCTCATTGAAAATACCATATCCAATTTCATGTCTAGCTATTCAATTCAAATTCTAACCTGTTCCAAATCCTTAAGTTCTCTTCCATCTCAAATTCCAAACCGTTATTTTTCTTACAAAATTTCAATTCTAGCCCGTTTCTTGGTTGATTTTCTTATTTTCAATTCCAACCAGCTCTATGTCATTTTTGCATTTCTTTATTCCAACCCACTTTTTCTGATTAAAATACATCCGATTGCAACTGACAGTATCTCCTTAACCGTGTTCAACTCTTTGTTCCGTTCAAAATGCCAATCCGTCACATTTTCTTCCGTCAACTCCAACCCGTTTTATGAGCATTTCTCCTTTCCTGATTCTCAGCCCTCTGGCGTTTTCTCCTTTTTCCTTTCCTGTTTCCAACTCCAACCAGTTCCATGACCATTTTCTCTCTTCCTGCTTTCACCTCCAAACTCCGGCACAAGGATAACTCCTTTTCTGTTTCCAATTCCAACCCTTCCCATGAAAATTTCTCCTATCCCTTTCCTTTCCCAACCTCGTTCCTTTAACATCTCTTCTTTCCTGTTTCCAATTCCAACCCGTGTCATGACCATTTCTCCTTTCCTGTTTCCAACCCGTTCTATGATTTTTTTTCTCGTAATTACAATCCGCTTTTTGCACTTTCCAGCTAATTTAAAAGTACCTGGACAGGAATTTCGTTAACTGGCTCGTCGAAGTCAGAGTGAATTCCTGAGATGAGAGCCCCGTGTAGAAGCTGTTATTCTGAATCTGAATAGCCCAAGGCATAGTCTTGCTAAACAAATCAGGTTCGTGCGAATGCATAATGCATATACAAAATCGCAGTAGGTAAGGTACTAATTGCGCACTATTTGGTCAGTGGAACGCAAATTCCAATTTGCAGACAAAGGTCAACAAAATGGAAATAAGACTTTTAAACGAAAATGTTTAAACCTTCATACCAAATTGGATTGGTACACACTTAATATTTGTATCTAGAAATATCCACCTTCAATTTTGAACTTCATTTCGGGGAAGAAGAAAGAAAATGATCATCAGATGAATTAGTTGAAATGATCGATACCCAATAAATGAATGGAAAGAGTCAGTTGTCCGGAAATGGGACTATTGTGTGATGATTGAAGCAGATCATTTGAGTATTTTTGTATTATGTGAGATGAAAAGTGGTTTGGTGGAAGATGAGTCCATGTGCGTGGCGGAGCTGAGCCCCAGCCGAGACTGGGAGTGGAAGTACCGGGACGGATCTCTGCAATTTCCCTTGCGAACCAGTCGATTTCCCATTATTTCTTGTGAGACTTGGTGCGTGGAGGAGAGGGTTGAGACAGGGTTGAGAAGAATTGAAGGTTCGTGTCCCGCTGAGCAGGAGGACTGGTGGCTGTTGGGTCGGAGGAACAAATTTCCCGATATTTCATCAATTAGTTCCAATACTAATTCGAGCCATTGGACGGAGCATAGTAATGAGAGTGAGACATGAGAGGATGCTTGGCCATTGTGCACTCCATCCTTCACTCCTCATCCTGCCTGACTACAGGAATATATGTATGTAGAATAATATACAAGATACAATAGTCGTATTTCGTCGTATCTGGTATTATTGGAGTGATGTGATGGGCAGATTGAGCGTCTGCTCTGCTCCGCTCTTGAGATGGGATTTGGGGTCTGGACGGACGGAGTGGACAGTGAAGAATGCAATTTCATGCAAATCAAGGGGACGAGGGCCGAGGGGACGTTGGATGGTTGTGGAGCGGGCTGTCCCATTGACAGGCTCTCATAGGACCTGAGTCCGCATATCTCCACAAATCAGAGGAATGAGTTGGAGGAGGAAAGATGGGAAATGGAAGGATTTTTTTGGGAAGATTGTTCGGAAGATCCTTGTCAAGATCTCCACATCTCCTCGTCCTCTCCATATCACATTTCCTCTCTGGGACATAATATAAAATGATCAGCGGGGGTGTGCTTGTCGCTCTCAGAGAATGGCATCTGAAATAGTAGATGAGTTTCCTCGAGAGGCTCCCATTCACCTGTACGAGACGGGCTCTTCTTAATGTCACCGAATAAATATCAGCTCAGACCCCAACTCGGGCCCATATTGAGCCCCTTCCCACATAATAACCTTTCTGCTCCTCCACGCACATGTCCCTTTCTCTCTACCTTCTTTCTGTCTTCCTTCCTTCCCAGTTGTTCCTAGCCAAGGAGCCTCGTCCTAGTCCGGCCACAGCACAGACAGTCCTGCCATCCCATGTCGCATCCCGAGAGAAGGCGGCTTGGGGAAAAGACTCGAGCCGACGTGATTACCGCATAGATCCAATTATGAGCAATTAGATTTTTTACTGAGGAGAGATATAATAAAGGGGGTCGTCATCATTAGGATCTGGGATCCCAGGCCCAGTCGGTGACATGCCAGGCCGCGTCATTATGTGCCCACCATCCTCAAGATGCTTTTAATTATTCACGGGCCAAGCATCCTCAGGAAATCAATGAAAGAATTTCTTTGATTAGGACCCAAGCTCCGTCTCCAGATCCACTCTAATTGATGATCGTGTCTGCGGAACTCGGACGAAGTCAGAAGACGCAGTAGCAGCCACCAGAACTCCTCAGCTACGCTTCCCCGCAGCAGAACAGAACTAGGCTCCTCCAATCCTTCCATCCGTCCACGGACGGAGACGGGAAATCGAATGAACAGAGCCAATGTCAAGCCCAGTGACTGATGGCTTCCTATGCAATCATTCACTTTTTTCCTTATTAAAACTCTCTGCCTACAGCCATCACTTCCCTCGCACTCAGCCCTCCCTCCGTCTGCTCCCGAGTACCATACTCCGTCCATGTACCAAGATCCTATGGTCTGGTATGATCCATGTACCATCCGACCAACAAGGCACAGTATCCCAATTACTTGTCATCAATGCCTCACTCCGGGCTACTCGCCCGTCGAACTCTGATTTGTGTCTCTCATTAAGACCACTCGCTCACATCCACCAAATCGAACCAAATTAAAGGTCAGTCCAGACCACGTACCTACACCCTCATCATCCCCCTCCTCGCCACTTCCCACCACCATCCACGTCTTCCTTCTCCTCCTAACTCATAATCTGACCCTTACGAGTCTCAATTGAGCCTTCAATTCTTTCCTCAGGCTCCAGCCTACCATACTGGAACTGGAAGAAAATGTTCGAATATAGACCTTTGACTTTCAGAAGCACTTTACTACTGTACCATCCATCACTACTACATTTCACGTGCATTCGAGCAGTAGAAACAATCCTCAGTGTGTAGTCGTTGTATATCCAGCCAGATGAGCCGTAGAACTTTGAAATACATACGTCAAATCATTCTGGTCTAAGCTTCGAGCCTGACATGGAAGAATGACCTTCGCTTCTGTACATGAACGAGTCATATTTGATGCACCCGGTTGTTACTCACTATTGACGAAAATTGATTTCTGTCGACATTGAAAAAGAAGTTGTTCTAATTTAGCCTAATCTTGATTGACGGGAATGAGTTATTAGCTTATTGTAAATTAAGGGGATTCACGATAAAGATGATTATTTGCACAAATGTGCGAAACTAGATCATTTGCTCGAATTGATTTTGCTGGAAGAACACGGGAAGAAAGTTTTCGAAGACCTTCGCAAATGTGCGCAGCTCAGAAGCATGCATATTGGCTGATCATTTGGGCAAACCTAACTCTCCTACAAATCTGAAGAACGGGAATTTGAAATTTCAAATATGTCGATATTTCGAAGTTTTGCGCATTAGGATGTGGAAAGTTTGGAATAACTCCTCAACCTGGAACATATCTTGGAAGCCCTGACTAAGCCCGAAACAGGCTATGTTCATCTAGATCTCAGAGCCGAACCTTGTTCGGGAGCATACTTGGGAATGGACGGAAGTGGTTGTAGACGAAGCTTGGCCGAAAGCGGAGTTGTGTTGAAAAGACTGTGATCATGTATTGGAATCTGCTGGAGTGTCTCTGGCTCATTATTCCCTCTGCCCCATTTGGTAAGACGAGCGAGCGAGGAGAATGAAGACTCCGTGGTCCGCCTTCGGAGCCCACATGAGGGGCTTTGGGAGGAAATTATAGTTCTTCTGAATACGCGTATGCAATAAATATTTATTGTTATTGTGGGGGCAATTAAGGCTTCATTTGGCCCTCACTCCGTCCTCAACGAGCCTCCCTTGGCCCTCCACAACCCTCTTCAACCCACTCTCCCCGCCAAATCAGTAATTATCATTAGAGAGCATTATACCAGTCGTACCGACGACTCAATGTCGGAATCAAACCACCACTGTCACCTCCTCAGACCAGACCCAGTCCCGCATCACCTCCCGCCCTTCCACCACCCACCAAACCGCCTTACTCTTGCGGATGTTGCGGATCCGACAATCTTGGTTGAGAAACCAGGGCCTCTCGGAGGCTCAGGAGCTATACCCGCATCTGTCTCCACCAATCTGCTAAGGAATCTTGAACAGATCCCATAAAGACCCGGACCAATTATTTGCAGAGAGCTTCTTAACCCGAAACTCCGTCTTGGCGACCGCGGACCAATATTTGAGAGAAAGTGATGCAAGGATCTGTGTTCTGTCTGTCTGTCTGTATAGAGAGGGGCAATTAGAGGCAGGTCCGTACATGTCCAGTTGGAGAGGACGGAGTGAGGAGTGGTTAATTGGAGGGTGCTGAGGAGCGGGTGGGGAGGGCAGAGCGTGTCTACCCTCATGTGAGATGGAATTGGGTTGAGGATGAAATAATTGAGTCGAGAGATTTGTTTCTAAGATTTGGGAAATGAATTGGAGGGCGGGTGGCGAGCGGAGTTCTGAGAAAGCGGAGAACGGAGAAAGTGGCTGGGAAATGGGCAGCCAGACGCGGAGACAGCCCGCTTCCACGTTCCCTTAATTTCATACATCCATCCACTTGGCAGAGGGAACCAACGGAACGAGTCACATGCTCACACCGACTTATGCTTCTCTACCGTCCATAGTCTTCAACACTCTTGGGCTTGCTCGAATCCAACCAGCACTCTTTCACTACTGGAACAGAGCCTATTTTGCGTTGTTCGAAAAAACAAAGTTTCCGGAGATTTTCTATTTGACGAAAATCCCATTTATGAGTTCAAAGGTCAAACATTACCCGAGTGGGCCGTGTGCTACAGTACAGAATTCTATTCGTTTGACACATCATTTTGATATACTACTCGATAGGGTTGAGTTGATTGGAAAGGTCATGAAACAATGAAAACGGATTTTCTCAACTTTGACCCCTGATTTGACCATGAAGGTAGGGTCGGATTGCTTGGGTAGTACGATAGTAATAGTTTGATACGGCATTGGGAAGCTTTCAGGAAACGAAGATAGGACAACGCGCAATTACCTAAGCGATCCGACCCTTCTTTCATGGTCAAACCTGGGGTCAAAATTGGACAAATTCGCTATTATTTTCCTTTTTTCTACGAACTGCATCCAATAATACATCAAAAATACGGACTACGCGAGCAGAATTTTATGTCTTGTCGTTCGATTCATTTCAATCAAACTTGAGCTTTGACCCCTATAACCCCAAAATCTTAAAAGGCCCCAGCTGCGTGTGCCAGGCGCCTAAAACTAAAGGCGTTAAAAACTATATATTAATGCTACCTCCGTATTTTGAACTTTAAGAAACACCCTCAAGTAGAAATGCGTTGCGTATATCACAAAGCCGCTTCTAATTGCGCCAAAATACGTTTCGAATGAATGGAAACAGAAGCCTTTTTGTTGGACTGAGTTTTGTATTTTCAGGAATGCAGACGTGTTTGGGGTGGAACAGCCGCGAGCAGACTTGTGCTCGGAGGCTGGAGTAGGGAACGGAGCGTAGCGTAGCTGAGCCGAAAGCCTGAGTTTTGTCTTTTGATCTCTGTCGGGAAAAGGCTCTTCATTGCTGGAGCTTCAAGTAGAAAGTCCCTCTGATCTCGTCTCCTTTCAGGACGAGAAAATTCATTAAAATAAAAAGATATATCTTTTGATTACAATCCTTCCTTCCGTCCTTTTAATTCCTCCATCCTCCACTCATGTTTTAAAAAACTTCATCAATTGCTCTTCTTGAACTCTTCCAGCCCTCATCCACAGAACTCTGCCCGACTAATCAAATTACTTCCTCCGCTCAGACCCGCCGCTCCACGGCTCTCCGCTCCCTCTCTAATCACAGACCGTGCTAGGTCATCCATTTACTCCTCATTTATTAAAACACGAGCTTCGTCCTTTCAAGCCTCACTCAAAACAAACTCCGGCTTCAGAGTCATCAGATCAAATCCTCAAATTATTCTCTAGCGAAGGTTGGGTTAGGTTTCAACCAGAACAGCATTCAAATACAAAGTTGGGATTGAGATCCTTTTTTCAAAATACTATTTTTAGGCTGAGCCAATGAAAGAAAATCAGGCACAATAGTCTTCAGCCTCCAAGCAATCCGGTTTTTCGGATCCGCTTCTGTCCCAACAAGAGATACCATATCTATTTACTTAACAGCTTTAATGCGTCGACGTGTTTCTCCGTCCCGTTTTGAATGAACCACACATTACACATTTCTCACTTTGCTACCAGCAACCCTTCTATTTATATTTGTATTGCAAGTTCCTTTCACTATCTTTTGTGTAAATCAGGAAATTCAAAGTTGTTTAAACATTTCTCCGTCTTCTTGAAGTAAACATAACGGTTACGGCAGGCTGTTGCCATACCGATTCAACGCTCGAGCTCAACCCACATATTAGCGATGCATACTAAACATATACATAAATCTTGGTTATGTGAATAATGCAACATTTAATC
>JAQFYU010000290.1:0-25499 GCA_034694905.1 Ceratophysella granulata | reverse complement strand
TGGTTGATGATGATGATGAGAACATTGGAATTCAGGCGGCTTCTCACGTACACCTTCCATCCAGTTATACAAATTCAGTCTGACGACTGGAGGCACCCGGGAGAAAGCCGGAAAGAAAGTGTCGGGGCGACATGAAAATATGGCCAACAGATCCGGCATCTACTCCAATCACTTTTAATAGAAAAACTTTCCGGTTCCGTTCCCTGATGAACTGCCTACGACCTACGAATAACCTTCTTCCTAGTTTAATTAGAAACTGAAAGGGTTTCTTATTGAACATTGGGAACACGCGCTGGGTGCAGCCTGCTCATTTTTGATGCAACTCGGTTTCGGTTTGTTGCTGGAAGGTAGACTTGCTTCATTGTCATACTGATAAGCTAATTTTTCAAGGTAAATTGAATAAGGGTGACCCGAGGTCATAGACAATTCATTCATGACTTTAGCAAATTGGGTCATGTGCTCACTGATGATAAGTGCAATTTGTTCCGACAAATTGGAACCGCTTAGGTTGACGTTTTATCCTCTATCCTGTTTGAAAGTTTGACAAGATGAAAACATTTGAATGGTTTTCTGAATAAGTTACAAGTTACAATTTAAAGTCGTATGCTGACATTTTACAGATATGTTAGCACGTCTAAATAGATACAGACTTGACATATGTGTTCCTTGCTTGTATATTTAAACCTGTGAAATTGTTACAATGAAAAATGACAAATTGAAGTGTGATTAAATAGGTTGTTTTCAAACTGGGTTCCAAAATTCCAAATTTCGCAAAATGTTGAAAATCGCCGAAATATTTTATCCGTCTTCCATTCAATTGATCAAAAATTTGCAAAATAAACTGCAGCCAGCAAGCGTCAAAGTCGCAAATTACTGCCAAATGTAACTAGTGGAAGAAGAATGCTAAAATCAATTTTATGAGTCACCGGTCACCGTCCAATCAGATTTAAAATCATGATTTTCCAACTAGTAAATTGCTTGAGTTCCTCCAAAACTCTATGAAATAAAATTTAGATTAAGTAAACAGAAGCCTATTTGAGAAGCTTGCACATCCTCAAAGAACCAGGAACTTCGGATCCTGATTGTGAAATCATTGGAGCACGTAATAAGCTCATCACGCCAATCAGCCTACATGCATTGCAGAAGAGAACACACGTCAGACGGAATTAAGTGAAGTCAGTAGTCCTTCAAATAATTAAGTTAGTATCGACATCGACATCCCGATATCTGGCACGACGAATATTCCCCTTCAAAATGACATTAAGTCCCAGGGAAATACCACCGGTGAAGCTCAAAAACGTGAATTAACCATTATGGACACTAGAGCTCAACCTTGTCGTGAATCAGCTACATATAATTAGTTGTAAGGTATGGTGCGGTAACATTATTAGAGGCAGGTTAACGTGTCAGGGAAATCCATGACGTCTTGTTTATCCTTTAGGCTTGTTCAGCAAATCACCTTCTCGTGAGTCAGGATATTTCAGAGATGCGATACGGAGTTTCTTTTGCAAC
Source organism: Ceratophysella granulata (assembly GCA_034694905.1). Taxonomy (NCBI): domain Eukaryota; kingdom Metazoa; phylum Arthropoda; class Collembola; order Poduromorpha; family Hypogastruridae; genus Ceratophysella; species Ceratophysella granulata. Next base: position 23,987 of record JAQFYU010000290.1, on the reverse strand, counting down.
TCTTGAATTTGCTGAGCTGTGACTTAATTGTATACCAGCTTGTTCCAGAATAGCTTTGTCCTTTGCTAGCAAAACCATGAGGTGATTGTATTATGAAACTTTGGGTGAAATACGGAAATTCTTACCTCTTGCCACTCGGCACAAATTGCATACATGAGAATAAACCGGATATTTAGAGTCTTTTATCGAAATGTTTTCGTATCCGACTCCTCATATAAATCTGTGCATGTTGCAAAATCGCGTGGATGTAAAATAGTCACTAGCATCTCATAATTTCCTAATCTGAATTCTGAATGCCTGCTCCTTCGCACTAATTATGCAAATCCCAGGCAAAATGACGTCAAAGGCCTCATCTCAAAATGTAATGCAATAACTTTCCCACATGTGCCATTTCAGACTCACGTTTGGCAGATCTTCATTTGGTATACGCGTAAATAAACACAGGCTGACATTTAGCAAATTGTGTTTGTGCTGCGTTCAGTTCAGGTGGGACAGATATGACAATGCTCATGATCATGGTTTAGTTCAGGTAGTTTGGCATTCACCTTCAACCTTCACAGAAGATTAAAAATAATATTCATTTTTTTGTCCATATTAGATATTAGTCATCTACATCTACAAATGTGGGTTATACGTTGTGAAGAAGCTACTTGATGAGTCGAGCTATCCTAGCCTATCCCACGTTTCGAATTTCAAAGAAGCATTATTCATCCGAATACGTACAATAATTACCTATTACCTACCCTCTGTCTAAACATGCATTTTGTATATTATTCACAAGAAGGTTGCTGGTTTCACACGAGAAACGTGTGTTATACATATACATATACTACTGATAGAAATAGCGATAGCTTGGACTTGGACTTTGAAATGGGAAATAAAAGCTTAGCTTGGCTAAGACTCCAGTCCAGTCGCATTTCTTCACACGCTCCACTACTGTAAGGAATTGGAACTGGAAGTAGACAAACGCTAAAATCGACCAACAATTACTGAAGAATATTCTCAAATTTTAGCCAGATTCAATTCAGAATGAAGATCCTCAAGGAAGCTATTGTTCTGCTAAGCTTAACTATTTTGTGTGCTGTCGCATTACCGGCTAACATCGAAGAGCAAAAGGAGTGTCACAATCATCAGGAGTGTCCCGGCCGGTATTGCTGTACTATTGGTAAGCAACACAATCGAACTTTAACAAATTTCTGTCCCGGGTCCCAGCTTGGAAATAGTAGCGGATTTGTTGAATTCGTAGGTCGAATTAGGGTTAAAAATTCAATTTACATGCCTGTACGCAAGAATTACCGGAACAACAAGCAATTGTAACTTATTCAAATTAAGTTGGCTAAATATGCGCAAAAAATTTGAAAATGTTATCGCCGGATAAACGCAATGAATTTTTACGCGAAAGTGAATTGTCCGGGAATGATCTTTCGTGATTCCGATATCTGTAATTTAAATAGCAACAATCGTTACATGCGTAACACGAAGGAGTCAGAAGTTTACTTCTAACAAAAATGATGCATCTGGGAGCGAACTATTTAAAATGGAACGAGTAGTGCTAATTTTTTTCGGCAAATTGGGTGCGTATCATGATCATGACTGGGTCTTGAGTTTTTGTACTATCCGGTAGCAGGAGGGTAGCAGGGTTTCAAATCGGGCGTAGATCTATAGCAGAGCTAGAAGGTAGCAAGGGTAGCAAAGCGCCCCCAAAACTGTATACTTATGACGAACAAGGTACATGAACTGCTCCATTGCATGTGTAAAGCTTGCCTTGCCTGCAACCTGGGGGGGGGGGTCACAACCCTAAAACCCGCTACCCCAGACTTCCAGGCTGCTACCCGGGGTATCACACCCACTCTTGGTGCGTATAAATACAAATCTTAAGCGGGAATTGTTTATCCTGAGCCCGTTTGAAATTTCTATGTTGCATCTATGATCCGACGACTAAAGATGTATGTAGAATACAAAATGCAATAGTACTGGTGCAGTACGACCCGCCTTCGCTCCATCGAAAATTGAATCATAGTAAAAACAAATAGATGACAAGAGTCTTTTCTAAATTTTATTCTAGGTATGATGAGATACAGTACGCCGCATTGCACGGCCTATGGAAGGAGCAATGATCCCTGTCACCCATTTAATCCCCAGCCCAGCAACTACACACTCTTCTACCCCAGTCCCAAAAATTCAATTAAAGTGGAAAGTGCCTATTTGATGTTCTGTCCCTGTGACTCGGAATTCTTCTGTGACGCCACGTCCAATACGTGTCAGGAGAAGAGCGACGGACTCAAGAATCTCAAAAATCTAAATACAATAGGAGACTACTAAAAAGACACACCGAAGAAGACAAGAAGGGTTCCTTCGATTCAAATAACATTGCTCTTCTCCATCTGAACTAAATGTATCCGTCAACTTTATTCACATACATTATTTATAACTTCTTTTCTATTTCTTGTATTATAACTCTTACTTATTGTTATCTAGTTGTATGACTACAAATCTAAGCTACGTCTACTGTACAACTTAGTTTCTATTTTGTACACGTTGTATCTTACAAATCAAAAGACAAAAAATACAAAAATTATAAACAACAAATTTGTAGGTAAAAATTAATTAAGTCATAATTAAATCATGATTTGATTGCATACAAAAGTCAAACTATTCAACTTTCTCTTTGTTCTACTCTATTGTTGAACAAACCGTATTTTCCGACTTTTTGGCCGCATACTCAATACTCACATTTCATACGTTGTAAAGTAAGTACGGAGAATCAGAGACGGGGAAAACCCGTGGAGGAACTGCCTAGCATTTTCTCTTCCTTGTACTTTCACCGTCAAGACTAAAAAACTCAGGCCTAAAGTAATGAAGAACGAATAGAAACTTCGTTACGAACAACTGCATCGAAACATTGGAACTTGGAACTTGCTGTGAAGAACTCAAAACTAAACTTTTGAGGTCTCGTCTTTCACGTCATTATTCTATTGTAATGGGGTCTTAACTAATGATTCTGTGCCTAGCATATTTTGGACAAAATTAGAGCGTCGGGCTAAATAATTAGTGGGCAAAGTCTGCATCTGTAAGTTCCTTAGAGTTGGATGCCCTTAGAATTACGTAGTTATAGTAACCTATCGAATATTTGGTTGGGATATCGTGTGCGATCTACAATTCAGTTTTTCCCGCTTGTGGCACTATGATTTGTGCGATGAACTGCCCGCAATTTAATGGGATTTATTGATAAATATATGTGATCGACGTGGGACAAACAAGTTAGATTATAACAACCATATTTGTATTAAATCCCTATAAATCCCATTAAATCCCACTGCGATGTGATGAAATTAATTTAGAAACGTGATTTTACGTTAAAGTGTGATTTTCCGTGACTCTGTTCAGGCGCGAAAAATATTTCGTTCCTTGATTCAAATTGCAGCGTGTGCAATCTACATTTTGGCATTCTGGCAAAAAAAATCGATTTAAGTACGCACGAAAACGTAAAATGTAGATCGCACATGACATTTGGCTTGCGCGAGAAACCAATTGCGGAAAATTTCAAATTTAAATATAGATCGCGAGGCGAGTTATTTTCAAGTAGATCGCACATGAAATCACCATTTGCTAATTGAACGCGAATTTTTTTGTCGAATTCAAGAAACACATTTTGTTTTCCGAATAATACATTTAAATATACACTAGGGCTACTCATACTGTTACAGTCTCATTATTCCACGCCTATCGTTTCCAAACACAACTGAAAATGAGTATTTTCGATACGAAAATTAACAAAGACTTAAGACAATAGTAATTTGCAGAAACCCGGCTATTCAGACGAATAAACTCATTTCCGCTCACACTCTCACACAGCTCCGATTCATACAGACACACACAAAATCACAATACAATTTCACGTCATAAACAATGGGCATGTTGTCATTTCCAGTCCTTGTTTCCAGCATACGAGGGCTTATTCTTGTTTAAAATGGAAATTGGCACGAATAAGTATTTGAAGCTACACGAAGTTTGCTTGTAAGTTAAGTACTCTCGAAAAATAGAGAAAGGAAAACTTGCTCCAAGTACTGAGGTGGTTCATTTTGGCTATCATTACTATAATTAAATAATAAATAGGATTAATTCTGACTCTGTTCATAATAAATAGTGGCTTAGAATAAATCAAGATATGAAGTACCTTTCAATGTACTGACACGGAAGAAATTACTCAGAATTTCCTTCAAATTCAAATACTGTTTGAAGCTAAGCTAAATTAGTGCGTATGCGTATACAGTGCATTGATTCATTTGAACAAAACAAGAGGGATTTGGGAGAAATAGCGATATGCGAAGATGTGGACTGAAACTCAAAGTACAAAACAGGCTCCATTTGGTTGAAATGGTCAATATTGGAGCTTCAAGACTTGCATTCAAATGGAGATGATCAAACTATTCAAAGTGTTCTAAAGTGTAACTAGGAGACAAGTATCACGGAAGGTATTTGGAGTTGGAGTCATTCATTCTATGTCGAAGGAATGAAATCTTCGAATGTCATACGACACTTTCTTCCTCCAAGTTCTTGGAAGTCTTCTTGACAAATTGACTCCGACTCCCACCACTACACCCACTTCCACCGCCTGCTGTCCCATTACTCGAGCTACTGTTTCCACCATGACCATTCCCATGTGATTGCTGAGCTAAATTGGCACTGTTGGCACTGGTGGGGGAGGTGAGGGCATGACTATAGCCGTACGTGTTCTGAGACTCGGTGGGACTCATCTGACTAACTTGCTGCGTACAGTTTCGTTTCTCCACCCAAATGGCGTACTCCGCTTGGGCTAGGAGCTTCTCCACGTGTTCCAGCTGCTCTTTGTGGGACAGGAGACGCTGGAGACCCGCAGAATGGGAGTTACTGTCCAGGGATTCGGTACGGGACAGGATGTGCTCCGTTTGGTTGAGGAGGTGCTCCACACGGCCTACGATGGAGTGATTGGGTGTTTGGTTGGGGATGTAGACGGGGGTGGTGGGGTGGTATATGGCAGGGGAGGGGTTGGAGGGGGATGTGGGTGTTCGGTCGTAGAGCGGGGTTGAGCCGGGTGTCCGATGTTTATTCGGGATAGGTAGACTCGGTAACCGCCGTACGTCTTCTATTGAATTTCTACGGTATTCCCTGAAAATTGAAAAATCATGATTTAGTAAAGTGTAATTTTCAAATAAGTACAATAAATTGAAAATAAATTCAAAATGCCTACCTTCCATGAACAACTTCAGGAACATCCATTCGACCTGACTTGGAATGCATGTCAGAGACAATGCCAGAGTCAGGCGTGACGTCATGACTGGACTCACTCGAACAGTACGGAGGTGGGCTTCCCACGCCCGGTAAATGGGTAGACCCAGCCCCACCTAGCTGCAGCACAAAGTTTCTGCCTGGATGACCTCCGGTCGGGGTCACCATTGTAGAGGAAGGAGCTGTTGCGGCTGTGTATCTGGCTTTGTCTATAGTTCGAGCCAATTCCGCTCGTCCCATATTCACATTTCCATTGGAGTGATGGAGATGTTGAGGATGAAAGTTGAAGTGACCTGGTCGGGTGGGTGGACCTCCGTTCAGATTCGGAATTGAGCCGATCTGTTCTATCGTATGGGCTAAAGGAGGACCCATTCCTTCTGAAATCAAGAGAACAGGTATTTAAAAAATGGTGTCAAGGAAGCAGGTACAGTTTGGAGAAAGCGAGACGTACCCATCGTATGATTCATACTATGTCGAGGTCTTGAAGTATCATAAATCGAGTCAATGGTTTTGGTTAAGTCTCTTGAAATGGAATAGATGTAGTCTCTGGGTGCAGAGAGTAGAACTCGATCCGAACCACTATGATTCGAGCCGGTTGAGGAGCCTGCCGCATTCACCATTGAAGATGCAATTTTGACACTTTCCAAACTGGCGTAGATATTACCCGTTTCCCGATCATCCTTCGAGCTCGGTCCTCCAGTACACAACAAGGGATTGTCGTGTTGGTGATTCAGGTTCACTTCCCGTGAGACGGCAGGTGTTCCAAAAACTACTTTGGTTACTAGTAAACTGGCTGGGGCGGGTTCAGGGAGCCGAAAGCCTTGTGGGTAGCCATCCACGGGTGTACCAGGTAAAGAGTGTGATGGCCCATTTCCAAGTCGGAGCGGTAAGCCTCGCCCAACACTCGAACGATACTCTCCCATTCGCTCACCTAATTAAGAATCATTAGGCAATTAATTTTCATAACTTAAGAAAACCTTGACTCTCGTCCAGAACATAGTACCGAATTCGTATGTGCTCTACTCTACTTTGTTTTGGGATTCTAATCTAACACGTGGGTCGTTCCATTAATTCGCAGACTTTTTTGGAAAATGATATACCTGGTAAGGATGTATGAATTGGCCTGAAACCTTCACTACAGGTAAAGTAACAGCTAACATTAATTGAAACAAAAAAAGGATTAAAATGCCTTTACGGACAGTTTTAATTAAAATTTTAGTCGGAGCCTTATGCACTTTTAAGTTGTAAATATTGTTCTTTTTTTTTATCTTTTTAATTTTGTTTTCGCACACGTAATTTCCGTTTTCAAGGTACTTAAGTGTACAACAACACATTTTCGGATGCAAAATAAATTAGTTCTATTGTAAAAATTGATAATTCAATTGAAAATTGTGACCAGAAATGTAGCTCTCAAGAATGCATAAATTGAAGAAATTGAGGAAATAATTGACCCCAAATGGGCAATGTCGAAAAAAACCGAAAAAATCGAGAAAAAAATTAAATTAAGTACTTAGTGCAAAGTTGAAGATTTTGACTAAATTTTTTTATAGAGTCTGTCCCTAAAGACATTTTTGTCCAGTCTTTAAAAAACAAAGTAATCTTCTTAGACCTATAGATTTGGTGAAAGTTTAGGGCCCAATTGAACAGTAGTGCTGCGAATTATAGGAATGAATCTTTGAATTTCAAGACATGTGGCTAGCATGCGATAATTTGGTCAACTAATATGTAGTTTCTAAACAAAACCTCGCCAAACCTACGATAGATTCACAAAATCAAGTAGATTGCATACGACATCGATCACCAGAAACCTGCTCAATTTTCATACCTGGCAGAGCTCTTTCTCCAAACGTCTTTCCCCGCAAAGAAGAGCGGCTCTCAGTGTGACCAAGCACATCCGCTCGAGTATTATTTGAACTGGAAATAAAAAAGATGAGATTTCAATAAATCATAAATCCCGTCATACAGTGTAGTTCTAGAGTGGTCCTAATGGTCTCTAGTCTCGTCTCTGCTTACCTATACATGGGTATACATCTTTGAACAGCAGTGTTGGAGGACACCATGGTTGGGAAGATATCCGCATTCATCAACCCAACATTACTCTTATTAATTGGTACTCGTGTTAGCCTACTGTGAAAGTCAACATCATGATTTAGCACACTTAGGTTCTAATTGAAGAAGAGAGGACGAAGCGTCGCTTCCTTTAATGAGCTTACCTCAAAAATCGTACATCAGCCGAAGAGATAGTTACAAGGAGAAGAAGAATGACTATGGCAAACTCTAACATTCTAGCACATAAACTGAGAACCCAGCCTGTCCACGTTGAAGACAGCTCACACTCACCACGACTCTGGAAAATGGAATCCAATGTATTACACAGTTTCAACAACTTCCCAACTATGTACGAACAATGTTTGCTCTTGCATTAGTGCATCCTTGGAACTTGCTACACTGGTGCAATCCAAGCCAAGGCTAAGGAACTTGTATATTTGCTCCTTAGATAAATAAACTAAAGGGTGAATGGTATGCATAACTTTTCCAATTGAAACTGTAAACTTTACAAGTGGAGAGCAAATTCTGTACAAGTTCTTCTGTGCAGCGGCTCAAATCAATTATTCCTTTACTCCCAAGATTTGGATCGGAATTTGACATTTATGGCATAAATAGTTGCACTTCTTCGACCGAGATACCGGTTTCAAAACAAATTATGAGCATCATTCTCGGAATTCCTTTGCTCAACTGAATGCAGGTTATCATGAAATCAGAATCAGTGATTTGGAATTCTTGTCTTAAACCTCAATTATCAATTTGTGTTTTCATTTCCTTATATTACGAGAAAATCAGCTTTGAAAATTGAATTCGTGTTGTCTGCGGATTTTGTTTTATCCCAATTGAATATTAAAAAGCGGTCGATAAAATACATTTTTCATTAAAATATGTATTATAAATGTCAAATTCATCATTTCCAATAATGGTTTTATTTCGTTAAATTAGCCCAAAGTCGACTTTCATAGTCATACTCGTGTTGTACGCTAAATTGGTTTTATCAAAACCATGTGCTACACTACAAATCGAATGTTGGCTGTATTCCCTAAAATTACGAGAAATCCAATTTCCAAAATCAAAATGTTGTTCTTCGCGGAATTTTTTCTATCCAATTCGAAAAACTAGAAGTTTCGATGCCAAAAATGATCATTTTGTTCACCGCTGAAACCACTTATACATATATGACTATGGACTACGACTGATTCTAGAATACAACTTACCATTCCAACAGAAATGACGATCATGGTACAAAGACTTAGAACTAAGAGAGCAGTTCCGAACATGGCCCTCGCCTGAAGACATCCCCACTTGACCACGAAGCCCTGTTTCTTCAGAGATGACATATTGTTGTTCCCATTCCCCGTCGAACCCAAATGTCCCGTCCCAAGATGGCCACTCACGTAAGCATTGGACACTCCGTTGGAGAGGCTCGTGGCCCGGTCGTTGGCCAGCCTTGAGTAGAACGGCTTGAACTTGTAGAGGTAGAGGAGGGCAAGGGAAGCGAGGAGGAGATGGGAGAGGATCCAGGCTAGCTGTGTGAGGAGGTGATGGGAGGGGGGATGGAGGGCTGCAGCCAGAGAAAGTGCGAGGGGTGGGAGGAGTGTGAGTATGGAAATAAGTGCGAGGAGCTGTGTGGAAATCCCCTGATGGATGGTACATGGGAAAGGAAACCGAGCAAGACGGAGGAGAAGGAGGAGAAGAAGGGTGAAGAGGGCAGCAGGGAGGGTTGAGAGGAGAGGGAGCCAGGGTGGACGAGTGTCTGGGGAACAGAAGGAGCCAGAGAGGAGGAGAAAGGCTCGCGAAGCTGATACGGTGAAGAGGAGCAGAAGGATCACGGAGAAAGGAACCAAATCTGTCAAAAGAGAATGGACCATTGATTAGCAACGTGTCAAGCCTCATTGAGACAGAGAAGAGCCGAGTTTTATTGTCAGGGATCCGGGTTTACCCGGATTTCAAATTGAGTTGAAAACGAGGATTTTTAAATCGATAATGCGTAAAGGTCAAATGCGAAGATGATAATGTATTTCAGTGCTGGTTTGTAATTACGGATTTGAACTGGCTAAATCTGATTTGGATTTTTTCGAGAATGAACGGGCATGTATGCAGTGAAAGTTTACATTAGAAAGTGGAATATTTACTGTTTGCATGTTCGTCGGAAGTGATACTCTACTGTAACATAAGCGATGCCAATTATTTGAAAATTAAAATATTTTAATGAAGGGCTCATTTGGCTTATGGCACGATCCAAAATTCATCGAACAAATTGGTCCAAATGTTGCATGAAATAAAATGTGAACCGAATGAGCTAATTATATGCAGAAAAACAGTTTTATGCAAAACGATACATTCATTCAATCAAGGCAAAAATTCTGTAAAATAAGGAAAATAACATCAAATCGCGGAGATTTATCAAATTTCGAAACAAGAAATCGCAAAGTGCTAAAAGGATGCAAAAATTGTTGAATAAAAGTCTTTTACATTACAATAGCACCAGCACCAGAGCTCTAAATGGTGCAAAGATAGAGTAAAACTGCAAAAGGATTTTTTTTTAAACGTCAAAATATGAGAAAAATTAGCAAAGGATCAAACCATGCAAATATACACTAAAACCTTTAAATAATATGCAGCATGTGATGATTTCGTTCAGACCTTAAGCTTAAAAATTTACAGCGAGTCCCTAAGAAAATGTATTTTTGTCATAAGAATTTGTCCACAACTTAACACGACAGCTTAACATGGCCATAATTTGCATCTCTTCTCAAAAATCAGATCATATCAGTATGACAGAACTTCTGAGGTGCACTAGTAGTGGAGCAAGCAAAGAGCAAAGGAAATGCGAAATATAAATAATTCAAAGATAGAATCCGACTCGGGTATCCTGTCACCTGTCACTTTCACTGAAATACAAACCAGTTCATCGCTCAAAATGTCGAACCTCGTTGAAAACTAAAATTTTCGATTTCAACGTTCGACTCGGGTTCCGTCCGGCCCCTTAGCCGAGACTGGTTGGAAGTGTTGAAGGAAGACAATACCTTTGAGACCGGAGTGAAGTGAGTAGAAGACAACCAAGGCAAAGATGAGGCAGAGCACGCTGGTGATCCCAAAGAGGATTCCCATCAATTTGCACTGGTGTTTCCAAGCTCCGCAGAGTGCATCACACACAATGTACTTGGGTCCTGTAATAATCATATGTAGGAAGAAATTGGCGTATTAGAAGAATCATTTCACCACAGCAGCAGCCTCCTCACTCCACCACCACGGAACATGTGAAATGTGAATACGAGCATAGAAAGACTTTCTCCAGAAACAAAAAGGAAATCTTTCCGTCTCAACAGACAAACATTCAGCTTTCTCGGTTCCACCACTTTACACAATCCTTTTATTCTGCCAGACACTCAGCTTAGTTCCAGGCAAAAGGAGTCGGGACAACTTTGTGTAATGAATTACCTAACCCAGCCCCAGTTAGCTCAACAAAACAACAGGATCGGAAGAGATGGGAACGATAAGTTCACAATGCTTCTTCAGACTCAGCTGGCCAGTCATCTTGAACATTTAAATGGCTTGAACCTCTGTGGTTTCTTCCCTAATGCTAATAGTTGGCCAGTTCCTCCTGAGAACCCCTTGTAAACCCTCTTTCTATTTATTCTGTTCTGGACAAGAAGCAGATCCTGGAAATGCACTTCAGAACATTCCGGGTTTCTTTCACAGTTTCCCTGCTTTCTCCATCCATCCTCCCTCAACTCAAATGCAATTTGGACTTTCAATCTATAGCCAAAAACTATTTGTACAGGGTGTTCCTATATAGGTAGTTGCCAGGACAAATAGGCGCCCTTGCATCTAAGTCACTGCTCGGGTAAAGTAACAACATGGCGGTTTGTAGAAAATAAAGTCATGCCATAAAGTCGCGCAAATTAAAAAAAAACGAAAATCAGGTTGGTGGCTCTAAAATTCAAACTGCATGTAATAAAGTTGGGAAATACTGTTAGTTGTCGTGAATTCTCAGTTTCATGCTGCTTGCATGGAGGACCTCAATTTCCGAAAGTTAACCGTGACATTCCTCGTGTTTCTTTCATAGCCATGGAAAATCCCAACACAGTGGGATTAATTGTATTTACTTTACTAGTATTGTGATTTAAGTAATAGGGAAACAACGTTTTAAAGTTAAATTCCAACGCAACAACGTGAGATTTAATGGGATTTAACAGGGAAACTAAGTTGCTAAACTAAATTCCAACACATCAGAGTTGGATTTAATGGAACTTGCTAAGGGAAACATAACGCTTCTAAGTTAAGCACCAACATATCAACGTGAGATTTAATGTGAGTTATAGGGAAGCAACATTTCAAAGTTAAATTCCAATGTATCGACGTAAGATTTAATGGGATTTAATACGGCAAGAACATTTCCAAGTTACAGTCCTGAATTTAATCCATTCACACAATCTTTTCAATAAAGCCCATTAAATCACAAGCTCATTATATATGGCAGCGACTTTGGTTACTTGAAAAAACACGTGACGTATCTATCGTTCTGGAACGGCAAACGCTGTGGCTACCAATTTGTGAAATTGGACTAATTTCATATTAATTCTGCCCAGTGTGGTATGGTATCGCAGCAGCGGATAATTCCTAGAAGAACATCGAATTCCAATTTACACAGTCAAGAGCTCAAACTCAAAGAATGACCAGTGCCTTGTATCTCAAAGCTGAAACACCCTGTAGCCGCATTCATTCACACGATGACCATGAATCCCGAACCCAAAGGGGACAGAATTGAATTGGGACTTACCATTTTCCTCCGAATGATCCTGTCCACTTTGTCCAGTTTCCTTGAAACGCTTCCCCTGAATCTCCCCTCCATTACTCGAACCCAAGAAACTCTTAGTATTCTCATTGAGCCCCGTGTCCTCGTCATCGTACGAATTCATGCCCTCCCGTCTCCCTTCATCCAAATGAGTCTTGGGTCCCTGAGTGGGACTGTACCGAGAGTCCATGTCCCGATCCTCACCCACTCCAGCCCCGTTACTCTCCCGGTACACGTCTCCACCACCACCACCGTCTTCAGGCAACGTACTCCGTGAAGTAGCCAAATTACTCGGATTCGGCAACGTGTGTTTCGGAATGGCAATATTGTTGGTCATCTGATCCATATTGTACATGGTGGGAGAACCTCTGGACCCCACCGGAGATGGAACAAATACATTTGGATTTTTGGGATTATGTGGAACACCGGCTCCAGTTCCGGGATTAGCTGAGCCCTGTCCCCCTTGCCCATTGAACGTGTTCCCATAGACCCGATTCGAATGAGTATCTCCAGTGTAGTTCACTTCCGGAATTAGATCTAGACCAAACGAGGGAAGAAGAAAATAGACATTAAACTAAGCTCACGGTCCGGACTCCCAACCAATTCTCTGTTATTATTGGAACTAAAACTAATAAAAAAAAATCCCATTTCCGCTCCATGTCATACACTTGCAGTAGGTTCCTGGAAGGGAAATCCAGAGTTAGGGAAAAAGTGAATCTGCATAACCAACCCCAGAGGCTGGAAACACGCCGACTTTGCCGGTTCTCGGATATTTGGGAACATAAACATGGGTTGGGAAGAGCAGAACGAATCCGTAAAAGAGTTTATCATGAAAACATTACACACGCCCCTCGTCCAGAGAGCTACTCCACTTTAGATATCCTCTTTCCCTGTGTATACAAGTCGGGAAGATTACATAACTTAAGGGCGGCGGAATTGCTCCCTGATCCTGCCCAAAATTATTGCATTACATTAGAAGGAGGGATAAAAATATTTACGCATTTTTTTTTCATATGAATAAATAAGTTGGAGAACGGAATTTGCGACCTAGTGTCCCAAGAAACCTTAATGCAATTATGTAGGGCCTTGGGTCCACAATGTAGTCATCTCAGTACTCATAAATTCTTTCACCCCTCGCAGTACACTTTTTTCCCGCCATGACAATTTTGCCCGCCATGGCTTCTGTCGGTTTGATACCGAATCTCCCCCAATGGAGCTTGTTCGGCCTGATTTGAAATACGGCTTTCACCCCGCGCCATAAAATCTAAAAATGAATCACATTTTTCCTCTGCTATTTTTTTGCCAAATAAAAAATGTCGGATTCATAAAAAAACATGTTTCTAAACTTTAAGCCCTGGCTAGATATATGTAGATTTAAGGTATTTAAAGAAATGCGCTATAATTGTCTCGTGCTCAACCCTTGCCCGGCGAAAGAATCTTACAGCTCGGAAACATCATGTTGAAAAAATGGAACATGTCAAAAAATGTCACCAAATGTTCCATTTTTTAAGCTTGACCTGATATTTTTACATATTATATTTAAGAAAATTCCAAGACACTTCGACTTTACATATGTAAGGTATGTATTCGTTACTAATCCAGTTTAGAATTTACAACTTCTGAAGTCGCTAGACCATATTAGTACCCAGTTACTTAATTTCTATATTTTGGCTGGCAAATAAACAAATTAAGGCGAGATAATGTTGTTCTCCTACCACAAAACATGTAAATGCGGGCAAAATGTGTATTTTGGCGGGCAATAAATGGAAAGCCCGAGTAAAGAGCAGACAAGGCACAGGCACAGCTGAACAAAGAGCATAAGTAAGACATCCAAAAAGAGATGCTCCAGTTTGAGTTCCATGGAATGACTTTTTGTGCTTACCATGCAGATCCGGAAGAGTGGGTTCCCATTGGGGTATACGTCCAGAGCTTCCAGCCAGAATTCGTGTGACAGCTGGATTTGAGAGGATGGGATTGAAGTCAAAAGGATCTCCAGGAGCCGCAGGAGTAATTCCAAGCAGAGGATGAGCATCCGAATCCGGACCCGTCTCACTCCCACCTCCCACAGAATCCGGTCCACTTGACCCCGAGCCTACTTTGGCAAACACAGCATTCACGTCCTTCTCCAGTGGTTTGGTACTTTGGTGTCCACTCGAACTTCCACCATTTCCCATGGACCCTCCACCTCCTTCATCTGTAGCAGGCGGTCCGGGTCGTTCGGGTGGGATGTTATTGACAGGATCTCGTGTTTTGTCAGAACTTGGGTCTGTTCGATGATGGGGCGGGATGAGGGGTTTGAGCTTCTGGGTGGGTGTCTGGAAGTGACGTGGAGGTGACTGAGTGGAGAGATGGGGTGGGTTGATGATTAAGGGCGGGGGCGGTGGGCGACGTCCGAATGCCTCTCCGCCGCGTGACATTCGGAGAAATCCTTCATCTGGAAGTACAAAGAAATTATTGGGATGTCAGATACGGCTCAGAATCATGATGGATCAGATGTAGGATGAATCCTGGCCTAATTTCAACAAACTGCTCAATTTGTCACCCTAACACTCATTTTTACTGACAGCTTTCATTTGAAAAGACTACATTCGCCTGCACGGAACGGGATCAACATCCACTCTTACTTCATAATCGAATCAGAGACTCTTCCAGGAGCGATACACATGAAGATATGCCACTGTTCGAAAGATATGACCGAACCGAATGTGATGGTTCAGGCAATGCATGCTTCGAATTTTGAACTTTCCGTATTCGTTAACCCAAAGAGATTCCAAAGATGTTATATCATGTCTCTTTTTATTATTTTATAAAACTTTGACTCTACCTACAGCGGTTTTTTAATGATTTGTAAGCGATTTATCAATATTTTTCATATTCTTAGAATTCATTGTTTCTTCAATTAATTCTATTCAAGCATATTTTTCCTAGGTTCGAAACTCAAAATGCGAGTATACAAGGTGTATTGAAACTTGTGCCCTTTTTCTCTGTAACCTTTTAATGATGTAGATATAATGTTATCAGGACTTTGGAAAAAGCTCCCGTGCAACTGTACAAATGTAGATATAGCGCGATCTATCGGACTTTGTATTAGATCAAGCTTCTGGTGTACCATGGGAGTAGCCAAAAAGCTAACCAAAAGTTACCTAACCTAACCAAATGTTAGGCAACCTGACCTAAACTTTGAATCTCAAGGTTGTATATATTGTATAGATCCCAAAAACTGGTGTCGCTAACTCAATCACCTCAATTCAGATTTAGCAAATGGTTTGCTATCGACCTATTTGGACAAACCTTAAGGGTTAATCTTAACATAGAGTCTGTTTACTGTAAAACCTTCGACTTTTTTATGAACCATCATAAAACGAACTGCAGTATCCAGCACAAAGCACAATGTATTCCAAGACGGAAAGGCTGCTGCCCGAGTCACTAAGCGCATTCAATGATGAAGGATGAACCCCAAACGTGCCGGAATTACCAGGAATTACACCATAAAACATAAAGAAGCGAAGAAAGCATTAGGTAAGATACCTTACAACGAAAATGCTCAACTTTGGTTAATCCGTTGGAGAACCTTATCCCGACCGTTCTTCGAATTACCAGGTCTTAATGCATGAAATGAAGGAAGAAACACCAAGGAGGTCCTAGATCGTAGCCTGGCTAGAAATGTATGTCCATCTTTAGCCTAGATGCAGGATGAAGGGAAAGACTTGGACTCGACTGGAGAGTAAGTGGCTGGTGTCGTTGAAGATTGGGTTCGGTGGGATCCTGGAGCCCACTTACAGGTGGAGATAGGAGGACCACTTTTGAAAGGCCTAATCTCCCTAAATTCCAATTTAGGCTCCTGCACAGAAAGCCTAATGTCCTATGGCCTCTTTCGTGGTGGAACTCAAGTGACACATACACTCCATAAACTAGACTTCTGCTCCTTCCAGTTCCTGCCTTGGCACGAGAGCTAACCCGGCTTTTCAGGAGATGGAGAACTCCGTAGGGACGAACAGGTTGTTCGGAACATGAACTGAGCTCATAAACTCCAGTCTATAGACCCCAATGTCGTCTCTCTTCCAGCCCAACATAATAGTGAGCGGGCTTCGAGGAATCGCGGACCAGCCACACGGACTTGGCCAGGATTTCGGTCCAGGTTGGACCGACCAGAGTCGTGCTCCCAAATCAATTTACTCCATAATCCGTTCTAGCTTATGGGTCATGCGGACTTATCCCCTGGTCAGTCGTCCAATTTGGCTAAAAATTGGCGTGGTCATTCCTGGACAAAATATTTGTTTCCGGCTTCACGGAGGAGATTGGATTCGTTTGACCCGAAAATTAAATAGCTTAAGTCTACTAAACTTTAAATTTCAAAAACAACCACTAAGCATATTCCAACTGGTTTCAAAGCTAAAATCTGTATTTCCCATGATTTAACCAAGAACAAGACTGAAAAAATGCCATTTATCTGTAACCATGGGAACAGGACAAAGCGGGGCCAAAGTTCTAACAAAAGTCAAACTCGAAAGTAGGACTTGTTGACCGTGATTGAATTACGAGTGTTCGCTTGCTTTATTGGAACTGTGTCGTAGCTCAAGTAAATTCATTAAATCTGTTCATTTTGTGACATCTATAAAATTTATGGATGAATTCTTAGAATATCCGAATCTCAAGAATTTAGAGACTTGCACTTGCATTTTAACTTTGAACTCATCTTTGTATCCGTTGCGGACTTCGCAGTTGCATGTATTCGAATTAGACACGACCAGCCACATTATTTAACATTAAAAACGGAACCAAACTTAACCAAAAAGTTCAAAAAATTCGCAAATTCTTTTTGAGCTGAGATCACCGAGTATCCTTATTTTTTTCGATTTCGAAATAATGTGAACAGATACAAATATATTGGTAGGAATGGATCCCACAGCTGCAGAAGCCATTTAAATTGGGAAATACGTTTCCGGGGGTGGCTTGACCCCCTCCAGGACGCCACCAGCCGAGGACCAAAAGTGGGAAGAAGAGAAACGAATTGGGAATTTTTTTTTCTTCCTGGAGAATGGGCCAGTTGAATTGGAACGGTTTTTGGAGTAAAGCTGGGAGTCCATAAGTAAAAGGGAGCACAAAGGAAGAGACGGGGTCCATGTATCAGGCCACCTATTGTAATGTCATGATTTATCGAAATTGATACTTTTTCTTCTGGGAGCGGAGATGGGAAATGATTCGAATTGGGACTCCGTTGTTGAAAACAATCCCATTTTTATTGATAAAGATGTGAAAGGGAAGAGATGGAAGCGAGATTTCGAACTCGGCACGCGGCCTATGAATACCAACAGAAGTGCGAGGAAGAATCTCCACAGATTCCCCATTCTTACTTCATCTCGCCAAAAACCCTTCGTTTAAGGCCGAGGAGGAGACATTACTACAGAACAGAAGAGTGTCTTCCAAAAACCCAGGTCGGAGAAAATGCACCAGACAAATACTCCGTATATCACTTCGTTTTACTACGAATTCCATTTGGACAAAAAACCCATTGGGGAAACTTTGACTAACGTTTCCTATCAAATCCGTACGCAACGGAGTCTGCATGCAAATGCATGGAGATCTATACCAGACAGGTTAAGTGGTGCGTTCTATCCAATACACGCCTCCATTTCCCAACACTTTACGCAAGAAACTTGTCAAAACAGCAACTTCATGTCGAACTTGAATCACAATATTTGTTCGAGCTAAGATATATCATCGGGACGCGTGGATCCTTTCAGGTTCCACGTGCAAAGTTTCGTCACGTGCGAAGATGTTCCTCGGAGCTGGCCACATGAACCATATTGCCCAGCGGTTTCACGAAATCTATCGTAAGAGTTTTCTATATTTTGAATTTGGCGGCGTTCAAGTCCATGCTGGAGCGCGGGGAAATTTGACCCACTCGCTGAGTTCAACCGCTTGCCCTAGCATTTACATATAGTTCATTTGAATTCTGAAATGTCAAAGCATATGAATACAATGTATGGTTGAATTTGGGACGATATTAAAACAAATGTAAGAAATGTTCAAATATTGACACCGGCTTTTCAATTTTTAGTAATATTCTTTCAATTTGTCATTTTTTCGAATTATTCAGTATTTCTACTTTAAAATGAATCAAAGGTATCGGTCTGATGGGGCAAGTTGTTGATCTCATGAAAAGATTCAAAAAAATACTCAAGGAAACACGAATATGGCGCCAAATTCAAAATTTTAGTAAACCCTTAAAAGCCAATATGTCGGAATATTGTATATTATGACACCGTATTTTATAAACTCTACCTTTGTAAATCTTATAAAAAAGCTTGTCTATAAGCTCGTCTTCTGCGTGTGTAATTTTACTTAAAAACTACGTGAATTGATATTGTTTCCATGTTACATCTTACATCCTAGCGACTTGTCTATATTGGCTCCCAAATACGATAAACACAACCATTGTACGACACCAAAGCCGAAGATCTAAATTATTGAATTTGTGTCCATTTGAATCCAAAATTTCGGAATATTTATGCCCTTCACGAAAGGAAGCTCACCAGGGGAAATGCTGGAACGCTGATTTCAAATCCCAAATCTCATGAGTTTAAATCTATCCTGATCCGCATAAACAGGTCCATAAACTGAAATGAATGGCGGAGGAACAACCCTTCCCCTTTTGCCCATGCCTAAATATTCAATTCAATTCAAAACCCTTTTTTTTCTCCCAATTTTTCATGAGTGGAAGGAAGGGGGGAGGAAGACAAGACAATTTACACATCCCTCCGTGTCTCTCCTTGAACATGGCTCAAGATTCAATCTGGAGCCGAAAGAATGCCTGGTATGGAATTTAAAACTCGAACACAACATTCGGAACTTCTCAGTCTCCATCCACAGAAGAGGTTGGTTCATTGAGCTGGAGCTGGACTGTTATTGAGGTAAACTGGTGAGATGAGGAGAGGGAATGACGTAACCCGGGCAGGCAGGGCAGGTAATACATTGTTTTCCATCCTATATCCGGACTCAAGGGCCTCTAAACGCGTGGCTCTTCTGCCCATTTATCACTTTTATGCTCCACAGAAAAAAAATCCATTTTGCCATTACCAGGTGTATTAGGCCGAGGTTATGACGCCTATATCGTGATCCGAATTGTTCAATACATATGCTCCGCCTAGTTCTCATGCATCCTCAAGTTAGCTCAAAACACAAAAGTTGGACTTTTAGGGTCTAATCGAAATATTTTACTGTTCCAAGTCAAAACTGTTTTAGTAGAAAGTAGAACCCTCGCTAATATAATCCATCCTAAAATATTAAGTACATAAAAACAAATGTAAACCACAAAATTACCAGCAAAATTGAAATTTCTTATCAAATTCGGGGTTTTTACCTTTAAATATGTAACATATTTTTACACACAAAATTGTATAAGCTTAATATTTTGTATAATTTCGTTTTGCAGATGTATTGTACGACGGTAATCTCAAAGGGGTGCTTGTGTCAATCCAATAGAGGTTTTCGATAAAGTAATAGGTTGACTTAACACAGTTAAACACAACTAAATCCAGTTTTTGCAAATAAATTTTTTTGAATAGAATCAATTAAAACTTGGGTTTAACGGTTAATATTGTTGACATTTACGACTATTTTTATTGGAAATTGAAATGACATTTAATTCTAATTTAAGAATTTACAGAAAAACACAAAAATTCAATTTCTTGAATTTGATATTTTACTGGAAATCTCCTCCTAAAATTCAGTGTCGCTTTAAACTCCCAGTAACAGATTACAGATCACGCATCAAAATTCAAATAGTTGCAAATTTTAAACTGATTAAACTGGAAGTATTTAGGCTCGTATTTACAAATTATTGAATCAGCCCGGAAGCATTTTCGGTAAATTACAATTTCTCCTGCTCAGTTTACATTTTCCGTCTTATACTAAATTATCATTAATGCCAAAACTATATTAAGATGTCAGCATAGTGGTACTTTTTGCAAATATTCTTTCATAAATCTCAAAAATGACCTTCAATCCGCTTAGAAAATTTGATATCACGTAAAGATGCCTTTCGTCTGTTATATTTTCAATGGTCGCTCGGGTTTCCGGTGCTTGCCAATTTCAGCACTTTTTTTTAAAATGTGGAGGGAAGGGGACTGTATCATATCGTATTAACTCTGTATATTTCATCATTTTGTATGATCCTTAAGGTTAAATTCTCCTAAACTTAGGCTTTGTATAAACCTAAAATTAATTCTTGACCAGGAGTCTTATGAAAGTCCGTTGGCCTTAACTCGACCCCAAGTACAACTCCCACCCGAACCAAGAGCCAAACACGAAGCTGAACCTTTCAGCCTCATATCCGAGCACCCTGGGCATTAATCTGTGTGAGAATGGGGGTCGAGTGATGCGGCTGAGCTGAGGCGGTCTTTATAATTGTGAAGTCGGTTCAAAGACAAAGGGTCAGATGAGTTTCCTCATCTCCTCCAACTAAACTGGCAACTTAAATGGAAGATGAGGCCAAACAAAACGGACCAAGTTAAAGTATGAGGAAAACCCATGTTACCCTCCATTATTCCGGTTCCATTATCCAGGAGCACTTTACTTCTAGACAAAACTCATTAGAGATTGGGCTCAGAAGTCCGTCTCTCTTCCTTCTCTTATATACTTTGCCCAAACTGGCAAAGACCCCGTGTTCTCCAACAACTCTGAAGAGGAAGATACACACACAAGGTTGCGTTATTGCCCTGGATGGGGATGCCAAAGAAAGTCATGAATCTTCACTTAAAACGACTTTGGAGAAGAGAGCCTAGTCTATAAGGTAAGTCATAATAAATTCAGACGGAAGTAATCTCCTTCATTTTGGGAGAGTTAAGAAAGGCTCAGGCCTTATAAGTGAACCAGGAATCTCACTTTAAAACATGGGCTGCGAATACTTTAGCCAGAGACAAGTCCATGAAGAAGACAAGGGAAGGCATACTACGAACACATACATATACAAAAAAAACTTTCTGGTTCTTGGACACACTCTTGTAGTGAAAGATGACTTTGTCTGATCAAGCAACTTTTCTTTCATGTCTCCCCACTCTCTTAAACATGAACTTCTTCAATTCTCAACGACTTAAGAGGGAGACAAAAAAAAAATAAGACCTCCACATGACGAGAGAGACTCGAGTTCCATTTGGACCAAGAAGACAAGCTTTCCTTCATCTGGCCCTTCTCTACCCTACCCGGCTGCAGCAGCAGCCCTTGTTCACAAGATCTGACTTGGTCCATCGAAATTGAGAGCATATTCAGGCATTCAAGCCTAGTCCATATCCAAATCAGCCAGAACACTTAAAACCACTTCAAATTCACCCTGGTCTGGTCTGCCTCATCTTTTGACACTCAGTACAGGGATGGAGCGCTGAGGAGCGGCGCTGTAGCAGATAACCGTTAAATACTGAGTTAATTCTTGTTTTCGAATTTCGAATGAATTGAATTGAGCCCAGACAACTTTAAAAAACGTTGAAACTTTGGATTTTTGGTACAAAAAAATTTAAATTTCGAAACAAATAGCTAAATCTCTTATAATCCATCATAAAAACCTAAAATTCATTGAATTATGTCATAGAAAAATGAAACGTAAATTTGGAAGTTTGTCACAAAATACTGAATCATTTGAATAAGCGCTAAATCTTTTGTACTTCACAATATAAACCTGAACTAAGTACAATTTAATTTTATTACAAATCATTGAAACTTTTGAATAGTTGGTAAAAATACTGAATCATTTTAATTTCGCAACAATAGCCAATCTTTCGGATTTCACCATAAAATGCTTAATTGTTTGACTTTTGTCACAAAATATTGAAACATATCGTATATGGATTTCTTATATCATTTAACGTTAGCCGGAAAAATACGTTCATGACGCTAAATTTCATCACCATGGTTTTATGTTAGATGGACATGACCAAAGACAGCACAGCATATATAAACAGAAATTATTGGCAATATTATGATTTTGAGTAAGGATTCCATGAAGCCACCTTAAATAAATTGGCCTATCCGGAATTCCAAATTCTTGAAACCAATTGCCACATATACACGAGTTGGCACATGCCTCATTTGAAAGCAGTCTGCACACAAACTCAAATCTTCAAAAATTTAAAGTGTATTAACAACACTTTAGTTACATTTGAATTTAGTGCTCAATTTTTAAAGATCGTATATAGCTAGCTGGTCATCGCATACAACTCAAATTTGCTCAGACTTCATATCCTTGTTCCATTGCTCTAAGGCTGAAGCTTGACAGGGGCATATGGCGCAAAATTCAAACTATGAAATCCCTACACACCCGTAACCCGGGAAATTAGGATATCAAAAAAACCATTGAACTAAACCTTGTGCACGAAGCCTATGTTAAGCCCATTCACTTCGGATCGAAGTAAATGAGTCCAAGCAGAATAATAAAGATTGGATGACAACTCACTCTGGATGTAGAGAGAAATAAGTAATTTATGTCCATTTATTCACACAAATGTATGGCCCTATCTCACTCCACTTCTCGTTATATCATCATCAGGTTGGGCTCAGGGAAAAAAAGAATCCCCAACCGACCCTCCCCGAATTCCATTTTTCCAATTCATTAACTTCGTCACCCGGCCATGGGCACTGGGCTTCTTCCCTCCTCCCTTCCAAATTATATTCCCCCACAGTTCAAAATCAAATACATAGATACGATACGAACGACCCACGTTTGGGACCAAAAGTCCGTTTTAACGAAAAAGTTTCCTCAGAAGAAGTTTGCCCATAAATAAAAACGCCGTTCGCATCAGCAAACTCCGAATAGCTCTAAGATATTCAGTCAACCCAAGAACCGAATTAAGGTTATGTTCAGAAATCTTTCTGATCACAACTTCTTGAGTCAAAATGAATTTAGTTGAGATTCAGTACAGGAAACTCGACATTCTTTAAATATTTTGCACTTGCGCAGTTCAAATTGATCAAAAAACGGATCCAATACTAAAATTCAGATGTCGTCAAATTAAAATTGTCGAAATTTAACTGATACTCAGTTTGAAATCCGTTTTTCGGAGAAAATTCAATCACGAACTCAAGTCAACGTCAAAAAAATCCATTCAAAGGAGTGAAACCCAAGCCGTTGGTTCCAATCAGTCTAGATTCCCTTCTCTGTACGCTCCAGTCCGTACCCCAAGGAGCTTTGAGTCTGGAATTGGGAATGATAAACTGAGTGGATACGAGAGATAGCTCAGAGCTCATTTTTCAGGAGAAAGAGAACTTTCCTTGTTTTGAATTTAATGTCATGTAACTGAGCCGATTAAGTATTGATGTTGGAAGTGAGACAATCAATTTAGTTGACTGAAGCACAATATCTTCATCTCTCATCTCGGTAGATGTAATCCATACGGCATTGCATATGTCGCCTCCAGCTTCTTTTTTCAACGTTTTTATGCTAAAGGTTTGAATTTTGAATGACACACTTTAGCCCTGTTCCATTTTTCAATCAAATCATCGTGGCTTGCCAGTTTCGTCCTCTTTTTTGGTAGGCCACACACTGAAGCTGGCGCTCATTGTCTGTTGGCCTACTAAACTTAAAGAAGTGCGTTAAATTTCATTCAAATCTGAAATTCTTGTTGGTAGGCCAAACACGCAATCAGCGCCCAACTCATTTGTGTGGCCTACCACAAAAGCGAAAAAATACAGGTAGGCCACACAATGCATTACCCAGTGTGTGGCCTACCCTGCCATCAATACCCTTCAAAGTAGTTTCCGGCTTCCCGTGTGACCAATACTGGAGTTGTGTAGCCGACATTAAGTATTGCAGATCGAACGAGTTTTTACAATTGATTGAATTTAGAAAAGTGGTGGCTAATACATTATTATGGCCTTGTTC
>JAQFYU010000289.1:0-25504 GCA_034694905.1 Ceratophysella granulata | reverse complement strand
AAAAGTTGATATGCCACTATTTTGCAACCAGCCCCCGCCTTGGTAGTAAACTTTTAATATGTCGTAATGGTGCGAGCTTAGTAGCGGATTTAGGTAAACCGGCGGCTGCGGTGGCCGCCGCCATTAGGTCAAAATACTTTAGCGGCAGCGTGGCGCGGCGGCGCACAGCTCAACTGTGCATTTTGTAGCAACACTACTACTGCGACGCAATGTTCAATGAAGTAGGGTTCGCTTTGTCCCGTCTGGTCTGTACTTTGAGTTCAAACGTGCGTTGTGTATTGACTGGGGTGTGTAGTGTGTTTCTGTCAAGGAATTTGTCGCCCCTCTTGTAAGCTCCTGAAGTCTTGAGAACTGAGCTCCGGCAAAAGCTATGGATACAGTCTAGTCAAAAACGGCAAACATCAAATTGTCAACTGTTCAAGTTGGCAGTAGTGCTCAGCTCAGTCTTCCGCTGATTCAGAAAGTCGGTGTCAAAGTTCAACGAATTTAAGTGACTGGAAAAAACTGACCCCGAGAAGAAAAAGAAAAGAAAATGAATTTACAAAAATCGTTGAAGACGGTGTTGGCATATTTCGTCATCCTGACCTTGACCTTGATCCAACACAGCCATGGAATTCCATTCACGCTCGAGTATCCCATCGACCCTGCCACTGGAAGACCCTACACAGATGCACAACTACGTGACCCATTGTATTGGACTCAGGCCAAGTTTAATGTTCCTGGAAGCATTGGAACAGGCTTTGTACCCTTTAACGTTTTTCATATGGGATTTACTGACCCCCCGGACACGGAACCACCTAATTTTCTGAGCATGTGCTTGTGTCAGGACGTCAGGATTCTTCTGTTCATACATGCCGTTGCTGAATACATGGTTGTTTCTCCTTTGACCAGTACGCTGAGTATCAATATCAATCATCTCATCATGGCTCCATGTGGTACTAACATCAGGGTTGGATGTGGACGTGCCATACAAGGAGACCAGGCTATTATATCAAGAAATCCGAATCAGGCGGATAGGTTCACGGACTACAGCCCGGTTACACGAGACGGACCGGTCAGGGATGCATTTAGCTGTGTTGGAAAACGAATCAGCGGATCTATCAGCGTGCGTTCTGGTGAAGTAGCGGGTGCAGACATTCGCTGCGCTGTGTACTGGTATCACGACAGGAGGTACTGCTTTGACTAGATTACATTTCGTTGTAAGAATTGGATGGTCAGGTCACTGATGGCTATTTGGTTTGCACAGAGGCGCCGATTTTGTTCACCGAGAGAATGCTGGAGACTTTCGATTAAATCCCTGCATCCATTTCGTCCCACCCACCAGGCTCGACTTTGACAATCCAGTACTGAATACAGTGTGTACTTATGGTCCTTCATCCTGTCAACAACATACCCACGACCTCGTGAAGAATCCACCAGTTTGCAACTGCCTTCCAACCAGGCCCGACTGTACAACTGCTTACGATAACTGCGTCGTCACTGAAATCTCACCAGTTGGAATGCCACTGGGCCCAAAGATCCCTAATCCCAACTTCGTAGACTGTAGTGCTAATCCGATCGCAGAGTGCACATTTGACGGAGGAAGGGAAGAATACTACTGCAAGGTGGATGAATGTAGTGTACCTGATGGTGGAGATAATTTTTGCAATTCTCGTGGGACTTGTTCATACGACGATGATACTAGAGCGAGTTCTTGTGAGTGTCTGCCCCAGTTCATGGGGCCCAGGTGCGAAATGTCAAATGCATGTTTCCTCGCGGAGAGGGAGGGACTTCAACCTTGCGCACATGCAACGCCACCCGGTATTGTTTCCTGTGTAAATCAAGATGGCGGAACGTGAGTCATTTATTTCGTCTGTTCGTCTACTTTAGTTGCTTCAACGCGCTGAGTCAAATTCTGTATTCATTTTAGCCTCTATCATTGTTTTTAAGGTTCATATGTGGAACGAGCATAACCAGGAACCTCGAAGTCTTCCCTTCTGGGATGACTCCTTCAACAACATTGGCTGTGGAGACAGGTGATCGATGCACTGACGGTTGGTTCGGACTCCATTGTGACACAGAGAACAGATGCGTAACGCAGAGCCTATGTAATTCTGCAATCTGCGGAGCATCATGTTGCCGAGTCACGAGTTCCGTGAGTCGTTCCGTGTCAGCGGCCCCAGACTATTTCGAGTACCCCAACCAATGTGAATGTGGAACTGACTTCCACGGAGACATGTGCCAATATATGAACCAATGCCATCTCTGTGTTCGTAAGTTAGAAGTTACTCTTCGTCTTAGTCTTGTGTCTTGGTCACAAGTCACAAATAGTAAGTAATCATGTTCGCAGCAATCTCATTATATCATTCAATTCCTCCAGGGTCAAGGGGCTTCGAGAGCTGCACAGAGGACAGAGGAAGAGGACCGATAGACGGAATTTGCATTTGTCATTTAGGCTACACTGGAGTAGATTGCACAGACCAGAATTTCTGTATAACAACCTGGAATACACCGGACGTATGTGGGATGGGAACCTGTAGCCCAACTCTCGCCAATGATGTCAATCCCTTCTGTAACTGTTTCGACAACGCGATACTGAACATTGAAACGCCATATCCTACGTGCGAGCTCAGTCCATGCATCGCCTTTCGAGAAACTCAACCATGTAACGCAGCTGGGACATTGACCGAGTCTAACGGTTTTAACAGCGTATATCCTGATCCGACGAATAAAGCGGACTTTGTATGCTGTAACTGTATTCAAGTCCCAGGCGAAATATGGATTGGGGAACGCTGTGAGACTCGGGATCGTTGTAACGAGCATTTTCCATGTCAGTCGGGGTCCACGTGTACAAATGATGACAGCACGAAAGGCTATAACTGCCAATGCGTTCCTGAGAGACGAGGAGATAACTGTGAAATACTAGATCTGTGCATTCAAGATCCTGGCCGCTGTAACATGCCGTCACCCGGGTTTCCAGTGCCAGACAACATTTGTAACTTCTTGGGTTCAGGTGCCTTCAAATGTACTTGCGGAGACCTTTGGTACCACGATACTTCTGTTATAACTGTTGATGACAATTGCTTCAAGCCCAGGCTCTGTACAGTTGCTTCCTGTGACATTGAAGGTACTGCACTAAAAACCTTCATTCTTATCATTTGCATGAATCACCTCCACGTTAGTTGTTCACCACCACTATTTCTTAATTTATAAGGTACATTGAGCAGGGACGAACTGCCGGACAGGTGCAGGTGTAATTGCAGAGAAGACCTTTTTTACCTAAGCAATTTGCATGGAATGAACCCTGATTGCAGCCTACAGGACGCTTGTGCCGTCATTTTCAACAAATGTGACTTTGCCAACACCGCTTCCTGTACCTATCTAGATGGAGACAGATCTGTCGCTGTTTGTAACTGCAACAGTGGTTACTATCATGGAAATGGGACTGAGGAGAGGTGTGGATTTGAGGATATGTGCTTTAATCTTGGGAATAGAGCAGCATGTTTCAATAACGTAAGTAATTTGGTATGCGGACAAGTTCATGAATTTTAATGACATCACGAAAACCACGCCTAAGTTACATTGAATTTTCAGGGAGAATGTGTTCCGCTTGACTCGACCTTCACTTGCAACTGTGACCCGTTCTACTACCCTGTTGGTGTTTGCATGTACTTGGACGCCTGTGCAGCTCCCGCTACTCCGCCATGTAGAAACGGAGGAATCTGTCTTCGTGACCGAGACACATATTCGTGCAACTGTGCACCAGGCTACCCACTTGAGCTCAGTGTCAACTGCGAATTCAGACAACCGTGCCACCCAGTATTTGCAGCTGAGTTGAATCCTCCACAATGTCAGCGAGGAAGGTGCTCCCGAGTCAACGATTTTCAAGTACGAATTGCAGTATTGCGTTTGAAATATAATATTGAATTCTAGGGCGAGGTCAACGGTGTTTAATTGAACCCAACTAGCTTCCTAATCACTATCATATTTAATTTCCACAGCTATCATGTGACTGCAGTGGAACGGGCTACGTCGGCGGCCTTTGTCAGTGTCGACAAACTGTGGTTCGCCTTCCCTATCCGAATTCAGGAAGCATCAATACTGGAGACGAACAACTCTTGATATTCATTGTGGACGTTCTGGGGGACAGTCCTGTATTTAGGGTACCATTTTCGAACCTCGGTCGGAATCCAATTCAATGGAATATTGCTAGGTCTGAATTCTCCTTGACAGGTGGACATGGGAGATGGGTTCAAATTCGAGTTTCACCAGCAGAATCTTAAGCTCCTCTCGGACACGGAAGGCATTGATTCCGTTTTAACGGAACGTGGCAGATCTTTTCTGAGGGGACTTTCTGATAGAAGTAAGTTATGTCCTTCGAATTAGTACGGTATGCTCATCACCAAAAAGTGCTTAAAGTGGCGTGTCCAATTTACCTTCTATTTATTGTTTCAGGCTTGCAGTATTTCGCCTTCCTTCATACGTTTCGAGAAGTTAGGACGCATAGGGTAACCACCCAAGTTTTCAATGTTTGCCCTGACGATCTACTCCACACTTACAATCCGCCGCTGGTCAATGTCTACAGTGCTGTCCAGGGTCGCTGTCTACCCGAACTAAAACTTCGAAATTGGTAGGTGTCCAATGTTAGATGTTAAACTTGATTGCACAATCATTACTCATTAAGTACTCATACATAATTATTAATCCTTCCGGATGTATACAGTGCGCACGATTCCGATAAGGCGCTCTATGTACCTGTGTATGAGCGGAAGTCTCGCTTCGTAATTACGACATCCTACTACTCCAACTGTGGGCCTGACGTCAATTTCAAATTCCGTTGGAAGCTATACAGTCTCACGGAGAAACATCCCTTTCCACAGCCAAGTACGTGCTTCGTCAACCCATCAGCTTGTGCTCGTGCAATTGACAATTTACATAAATTGTTTTGCATTTTTTCTTAGCAAACACATGGAAAGCACTTGATGACACCGTGTCCCAAATATCGGAACACGTTCAGAATGATGAAAGGCACATTGTTTTCCTGCCCAGGAAACTGGTCCGGGGAGACTATTGGATTGAAATTGTCGTTTATACCACCGACCCGTTTGGTAAAATTGATGGGGAGTGGAAAGCGGATTGGGTAAGAATTCGTAATAACCGTTTGTATTGATATTTTCGTAATGCAATTCTTGGTTAATAACTAATGACAGTGCAATTGGCTATACCATGCAAATACAATAAATGTATGGCTCTCTCTGTACGCAGTGTTACTTTAGCGTTGAAAACAGCCAACCGCTCGCCGTTATTAAGGGCGGACGTCAAAGAACAGAGCACTATCATGCTGGAGACAATCCTCCAATCACAATCGATGCATCCGGTTCCCTTGACTTGTCTGACCTGGCTCAAAGTCATCAACTAAAGTTCAACTGGCATTGGCGCTTCCGTGACGAGCCTTCCACTGTCAAGAAGTCTTGCACAATTCTCTCAAGCGATTGCAAAGGTAAGTACATTTTCACGACTCTGTTCAGGGTGTGCTGGCTAGAAAAATTAGCAAACTAATTTTAAATCTGCGTGCAATTTTAAGGGTCCGACTCAGTCATCAACGTGCAACTCCAACCCAACCTTGAGTACATATTCTCAGTTGACGTAACAAGTGAGCGTCCAGGTGAATCATCGCTCACGAGTACTGCCACACAGGAAATTCGAATCATACCAGATGGACTCCGAATAACAGCCGAGTATGTTTTGAAAATTCTCAATTTTAATTGACATCTCTATCAACGTGGATATTTGATCAGTATTCACCAACAATCCGTGTGTTT
Source organism: Ceratophysella granulata (assembly GCA_034694905.1). Lineage (NCBI taxonomy): Eukaryota > Metazoa > Arthropoda > Collembola > Poduromorpha > Hypogastruridae > Ceratophysella > Ceratophysella granulata. The sequence continues at coordinate 19,703 of JAQFYU010000289.1, read as the reverse complement.
TTTCTAGGTGTCAAAAAAATTGCGAACGGTTTAACCCGGGAGATCGAGTACTAATTCGTTGTGGTTGTGACGACTCGGACTGCGCTGGAGGCGGTGTTACCTATTCTTACGAGGGTGTTGGAACAGGGGGCATTGACGGGACAGTGACAGAGACGACTGTGCGCGGAGAGTATGTAGTCACCTTAGGACAAGGCCTAGCTGATCCCGAGCCCACCTATCGTCCATTCACATGCAACGGTAATTTCCCTTTAATTTAACTACATTGTAATTACTGGGAATTAAAGACAAAAATTATATGCAGGTGAGCTGGATGATGGACATGGCCATCATAGCGGATCGAGCAATTTTGATATTCGCATCAACAAGCCTCCAAGGGACGGTTTTTGCCGAATCAAAAGTCCCTCCGTGGACTATCGACGTGTTAGAGCTGGAAACAGTCCCATTCACAGCTACGAATTCCTGAAAGATGACCTCGCTTTCGACTGTAGGGACTTTAAGGACCCTGAACAACACTATCCTCTCACCTATGAAGTGAATGCCAAGATTGTGGGATCCTCAGATGAGCTGCTGCCGCTTGGAATTTTGATCTTCTACGACGTATATCCCATTGGGGTAGACATACTATTGCCTCTCGGCTCGCGGGCCAATTTTACATCCCTTGCTTTTCCAGCCTTTTCCAAGGATCGGGAGTTCGAAGTCGAAGTCTCGTTTGCTGTCTCGGATTTCAACGGATTGCAACAACAGCCACCGTTGACTGAAGCTGTAGAGGTAAATATGCAAATGTTTTTCGGTCCGCGACTGGCTGGTGTTACGAGTCTATCCAAAAGGATAACAGCTACTTCTTTTCTATACTTTAGGTCCTTGATCCCCTTCCAACAACTGTCAACCCGCCCACGTTTCTTCCGGAACACTTGGAACTGGGTATTAGTGAAGTCATAGAGCGAATTTTCGGCTCAGACGGAGTTGATGGATTAGCAGGAATCAAGTCAAAGGGCGGCGACCACCAGGGGGCTTTGCAGCTCGTCCTCAGTTTTTTGTACAGTCGTAAAGAGAATGACCTCATCCGCAAGGTCACTCCTCTTCCCGTCCTCTCCAAGTTGGGAGACGTTATTGGAGAGATCATTTCTCGGGTCGTACTTCACAGTCACCTGATTGTAAAGCAAGTACTTCAATCACTCTATCTCTACTCCGAGTTAGTGGGAGCTCTATCAAACGATGCACTCAAGAATTGCGCCGAGCAGCTTATCCACGCTGCTAGGTACTTCAGAAAATACGTCGTTGAGAATGAGGAAGTTATTTTCACCAATGACATTCTGCTTCTCGCCAGGTAGGTTCAATTCCCTACACGAGATATTCGACTATGTAGAAGCGAGATTACATTTACGGGATGTAAATTACAGAGCTGCAAAGCACGCCGCCGAGTTAGTGATGGACGAGTCGAAGAAACGTGGGGATGCTGTAATCGAGGATGAGAACTTGAAAGATAAGACGTCATATGAATTGAATCTCTATCATTTGTATCGGGTTGACCGGGATTACTTTCTGGAAGAGGATGAGGTCTTCAGAACCGACTACAACAGCAGTCGGGACGAGGATGTCGCCTATCTCCAACTCGGAGACCAAATTCACGTGGTAAGACACTGTTCATAAAAAAAATTGCAAAATGTAATCACAACTTATAACGCCCTCATGTTTTTCTTTGTCAGCTTTCATCAATCTGTCAGAAGGCCTACCAATCCATACTTGATCTCATGTTGGCTGTTGCGGAGCGAGAAGTCTTTGGATCCCTCGACCTTCCCGACACCGCACCTCAACTACAAAAGGTTTTTGCGGGCGTCCGTCTGCAACGAGTTGAAGGAATAACTCAGAGCATAGATTTTACAGCTGGAGAAGGATCTAAAGGTGTCATAACCATTCCTGTTGAAGCATCACAACTTATTTCGCAGCAGATTGATGACGAGGATGGAACCCAGGACATCCAAGTTCACGTCATTGAGACCTTCATCGATCCATACTTTGGCGACATTGCCAATTCAGTCAAGACGGCTGTCGTATCCATGACTATCAAGAACGCGAAGCTGGTTAAGAACAATGACCAGTGGATTCGGATTCGGGAGAATCTCACACAGCCGGTCATTGTCAAGCTTCCCATTGATGCTGACATTGTGGACAAGACTATTGATGCAGCCCAACCGATTCTGGCTAAAGTCCGACTTATTCCAATTGAGGAAATGGATCATTCCAATCGGGACGTCAAGATCCATCATCTCCAGCTCATACACGGATCACGGTTCTATGTACAGGTCACCACCATGGAGGAGGATCCTAATTTCAAGAATGTGGAGTACATGGTGGCGGTGGTGAAGGACTATCGACCCAACATCAATGACTTCTGTTCGAAGGATGAAGTGAACACGGTGCGGTTGCATGGTGATGGCTTGGAAATGGCTGTCTTCACAGCTGAAGCGGATGCACCCGGCGGAAAGCAATCGTGAGTTGTTACATTGCGATTTTAGGCAATTGTTCGATGATCAATAGTTTTCTTGATTAAGAATTTAGTTTAATATCTACTCTACCTTTCAGGGCAGAAGACGACGGTAGCACACCAGATGTAGAGTATATCGACTATTACGTTGGAATTTGGCCATTCGACGAAACGGGAACGAACGAACTCTACACAGAGGTCAATTATGTTGTCAAGTTTGTTCAGCTTAGCTGTCTCACAAGGAACGAGGACGAAAACGAATGGACCGGCAAGGGTTGTGAAGTAAATACACATGAGAACTGCTAGTGCTATTTGTCACAACTTGCGTGCAAGGTCAACTAGCTTTACATTTGAGAATAATTTCCTTCAGGTTATGGACTTAAGTGAGACGCCCGGTGCTGACCAGTTTCTCGTATGTTCTTGTGATCATTTGAGTATTTTTGCCGGAAGTATCCTCGTCCCGCCCAATCAGATCGACTTTTTCTCGGATATTGACTTTGGACTCGAAATCCAGACGAACTGGATTGTTCTGGTTACTGTGTGTGGGATCCTGGTTCTATACGGGATTTGTCACTTCATATGTCTCTATCTTGACCGAAGGGACAAGTTGGACCATGTGGGTCTCACTATCATGTGTGACGTTGGTGAGAATTTCCATCATTCTTTCTACCTGGTCAACGTTGTGACGGGAAGCCGGATTTCTTCCGGTACGACGGCATCCGTCTCTATGCGGATTTACGGGTCAAAGGGACGAAGTCAGGTGGGTTTAAGTTTAGAATATTTAGACTACGTTTCCACACGAGTGTACTGTTCATATTACCAGTACCGATTAGATCTTGCGAGCCGTAAAATTTTAACACACAAGATATCGTGGTGTAATTTTCATAATTATAATGCCGAAACAAGGCTCGTCTGATTTAGCCAGTGCTGATATTACACACTATAATTTTTTTGGCAGGCATACGTTTTGAAGGATCCGACGCTTAATGTTTTGAATCGCGGAGGAAATGATTCGTTCCTCATTTCATCACATCTCCACTTGGGAGAACTTGAGAAAATTCGAATATGGCATGATAATACTGGAAGTCGACCCGGATGGTATGTAATACATGTACTACGTTCGTCGTCGAAACCTCTGAAGACGTGACAATCAATCGATTTGGTTTCAGGTATCTGAGGAAGATTGTGGTCAGAGAAATTAAGACGGACAAGGAATGGTACTTCTTCTGTGGAAACTGGTTTTCCGTTACATACGAGAAGGATCCCGGTATTATTCGGACATTGTATGCTGCCACAGAGGCGGAGAAGAAGGCTTGGAAACGTCGTTTCAGTGATCGTCTCGTGGATGAATTCAACAATTCTCATCTTTGGTTCTCCGTATTCTTCCGCTTGCCCACTTCCAACTTCACACGTTGTCAGCGTCTCGTATGCTCCGTCGGAATTCTCACAAGCTTCCTCTTGATCAATATTCTCTGGCATGGATACCCAGCTAACGACTACAGTATGAAAATTGAAGATGCGCTTCTTTTCTAACCTGAACCTTGTACCGTATGATGGAAAGTTTGCATATATATTTTGGACTGTGTATCAATTTCAGGTCAGCTCTTCGAAGTGGGCGGGGTCGAGATCAATCTGCTGCAAGCTTGGATTGCGCTTCTCGTCTCCGCATTGTCGCTGCCTTTTGGAATTATTCTCATTGCACTATTTCAGTAAGTGATGAATTGGACGTACAAGTTACTTGTTTGTAATTTAATGCAAAACGTGATTCACAATGTATTCTAGACGAATTAGAAAGCGCCGTATCCCGACCGTCGTGATTTGGAAAAATCGAACAAAGCATCTTGGAGAAGTGGACTTCAACGAATCATACCTGTTTGGTCCAGAAGGTCCTGAGAAACACATTGTTCCCGTGAAAGTTGGAAGATTGGAAGGAGAAGAGGAAAACACTGTGTCATTTGCTTTCCCCGACACGAACCCAGCCCTCATTGAAGCCTGGGTCCTGAAAGATACGAGAGGTCACGGACTCAGGCCTACAACTCAGCGGGAGCCGGATGCATTTGTGCACAAAATGGATGAGACCGGAGATGCCAAAGGTGCTTTATCCAGGCAGAAACGACTACTTAACCGTTGAACATAAAAAATATGCAAAAAAAAACAATTATATTCATGTTACACATGTGCAATTTCTTAAATTTGTGTTTCAGAAGGGAACCATTTGATCATAATTGGACGACATGCCATGGCTGCCCGTGTCCGTGAAGAAGATCCGAGCAGTTTCATTTACGAGGGTCATGATAATTTCGAAGATATGTTTGACCCAGACCTCGCAGCCAGAGTTCAACAAAGTCAACATCCGTGGACGCGCTACAAGGCTCGTGACATTCAGGCTATTGAATCCGAGCTGAAAAAAGAACTCCCCAAGGTTGACCCAGTCATTGTCGTCGAGTCCGACGGAAAGGTGGGCTGAGAATTGAGATTTCAAAAATGTTACGAAATATTTACATTATTACGAAATGTTTTCCATTATTAAAGGAGCATGAAATCCTGTACGATGGAATCGCGATTGAAGTTTACGAAATGCGACCTGAAACCAAGAAGTGTTGTTACCTTCCGTGGCAATTTATTTGGATTTCCTGGACTATTGCTCTTCTCACAATTCTGGCCACCTGTTGTCTCACTATCTTTGCCGGACTTCAGATTGGTCCTATACGAAGTCTTCTTTGGCTCACCGAAGTTTCGCTGTCTTTTATTCAGTCCATTTTGATTACGCAGCCTCTTAGAATTGTAATCGTCGGATTCTTCATGAGTCTCATTTTCCGAGTAAGTAGAGCATCAGCTTCATGGTTCATCAAAGTTTGTTAACTGTTTAATTTTCGATTTCCAGAAATTACATGCCACGGACGAAGACCGATTTCAGATTTTGATCAAAGATGGGGACGAGGATATCGGACAGCATAAAAAACTTGACATTAAACAGTTTCGACCTGCACGTAGCATTCCGCCATTGACTGGAGCAGCCATATTTGTAATTCCTAGCAAATTATAGACTCAACGAATTTTGTATTGGCAAAATTTTAATATCAAGTTTATTCCAGGCACTTCGAGTTCGAGCTAGGAAACGGAACGAGCTCAAACGAGGCATCTACTCCATTGTGGTGCATCTCATCGTCATGTTCTTCATTTACTTCGTCGCACTATCCAATCGGAACGACCAAGTAAGTGAACAAACCAACAAATTCAAGGCAAACACCTCCGTGTCAATTATTTCTTGAGCTCAGTCCATTTCATTAATCATACTTTGATTTGTTTGCTTATAGATGTACGAAGTTAGCTCACACTTGCGGCAAATGCTGGACCTGAGAACGGAATTTGACAACTGCGAACATTGTGACAACGAATTTTCTAACATCAAGAACCAAACACAGTCAGTGTCTTCACGGTTAATCCAGTACAATGCTGAACTACTTACTAGGGGCTATTTATTTTTATGACAGGATTTACGACTACTTAACCACTGTATTTGTGGATGCGGTAAATCCGAGATTTGACTACAACGCTATGCCAATTCCTCCACCTAAGGATATCAAATATGACTCAGCTCTCATGCACGACAACGAAACTATGCTTATTGGCATTCCACGCCTGAGACAAGTGCGAATTTTCCCACGTAAGCTCAAATTCACTTACTGTGTCACCAATATTTTAGCCGTAAATATTGACTCCAGGAAATTCACGATATCTGAAACACTGTTTCCATTCAGACGAGTGTAATATAGACGAAGAAGTAAAGAAATACTTCCTGGGAAACAACTACAATCCGCTTGACCCGCGCATCCAGAACTCGACAGGGAAGTTCAACTGCACCGGTCATTACGTAATTCATCACGAAGACACGGCCACTTACAACCCTTTCTGGAATCCTATTATCAAGAATAAGCGGAGCTGGTCCAGCCGGAACAACGATGTTTGGTCGTATAAAACGCCAAATGAAACTAAATCTGTCCGTGTGAAGGTAAGTTCAAAACTAGGCAGGACTAATTTCATTGACTAGAAACTGAATAGATTGCACTGATTCAAATGTAATGTCCATTCAGGCTCAGCTGGCGACGTATGAGGCGGGTGGCTACGTGGCTGAGCTGGGAATGGAATACCGAAAGACAATAGGCGTTCTAAACTATTTACGTCAGACGCAGTGGTTGGACATATATACGCGTGGACTCTTCGTCGAAATGACCGCCGTCGTTCCCAACGTTAACATCTTTGTCGACATTCTGCTCACTATCGAGCGATCACCATCAAGGGCTTACACCACGTCCTCACAAGTAAATATACCTGAAATTGACAACTTCGAATTGTCAATAACGCGATATTGAACTAGTAGTTGACTGTAATTAATAATTATTCCAGATTTATCCCATCAAATTGACCTTCAACGAGGATGAAGAGCTTTCCCAGAAATGGATCAGGTTTTGCTACTGTGGTATCTGTTTCTTCCTCGTTGGTCTGTCCATTTTGCTCGTCAAGAACATTGTCCACAGCTGGAGACATCATCGCTCAGGAGCTCTGAAGCAAATGGGTCTTTGGATTGACTTTCTCATCATTGTCAGCTGTACTGTCTCGATTTTAGTTGCTCTCCAACTCTTCCTAGAAACTGGTCTTGCGAAAGAACGTCTTCAGGTGAGTATTTGTAGTTTTATGATAGCGTATGCTTCGCTACGAGCGTGAGCTCATGCATTTGATGTTTTTAACCTCGCAGGAAGCAGTGGTGAACGAATTCGTGAGTCTCCAAGAAGTTGCCTATTGGGACTTTCTCCATACAACTTCCTTCGCAGCTACGTTGTCGCTCTGCATTATCAAACTCTGGAAGCTTCTAGTTTCCGCTTTCGAGCGCTTCTACATTCTTTCCCTGACCCTTCGTCTGACTGCTGGCTACTTGCTCGGATTCCTCTTCCTCGTTAGCTTACTTACAACAGCCTTTGCCTTCTGGGGTGTTCTCGAGTTTGGCAGTTCCATCGAACAGTTCCATTCACTTCCTCATGCCTTTCTGGAACTCATGAACCAGGTGTGCTTCAACCCAGCAGTAAATGCTTTTTACTGATTTCAAAGTTGTAATAAGTTTTTTTTTGTTTCCAGCTTCTGAATCCGACGTTCTACAGAGATCTTCATGCCGTGCATTCAATTGTGGGACCAATCTACTTTCTAATTTTTGGATTCACGATTTGTCTTGTGGGTCTCAATTTGTTTGTGGCACTTCTGACACATGGCTACTACGAAGCCAAGGAAATTGCTCGCCAGCGTGGCCCCATGCTCACTTACTGGAGCTACATCAGGCGATGGAAGTGGTACATTCGTCTCTTTGTTTGGAATAAGAAAAAGGATGACCCGAACGACAAGCTCATACTCAACCCGCTCCGTCTCAAGGAAATGGAACGAGTCACAACGACTTTCTTACGTCAGGTACCATAGATTAACGATTTACCTCGATGGAATTCACTATACTGTTCTTAGTTCAGTTAAAGTTTCTTAGAAATCATTACTTTCCAGGTTTGTAATATAATTGTGCACAATTTTGTTACAGGTCACCCGAGATCACCATTTCACTCGCATGAATGAAATTCGTGACTACGCGAATAACGTGATGCTCAAAGGAACTGGTCTGAAGATGATTTCCAAGGCGGATAAGCGGAAGCAAACCAGGGAATCGATGAACACGACACTTCACGTTTCTGAACAAAGGATGGAAGATATGCGCGCCGTAACGGTGGCATTTCTCCGAAAGGCTCTCCAACGGGATCTGACGCGGGAACAGACCAAAGAATATTCACGCTTCAACCTAGTCATCCTCACAGCCAAACTGACAAAGATGCGGGAAATCATAGGCAAGGTGACCAAGAACTTCACGAACCTTATGGCTTTCGAGGACGAACTCAATCGACGGAATAGGGTCAAGGCGGCTGAGAAAAAACGTTTGGAAGAGGAACGACTTCAAAAGGAAGCGGAACGTAAGCTATTTCCTGGATCGGCTATCTAATTTGACGCAATTCACATCAGATATTGTATAATTCACAGGAAAAGCTAAGAAGAAAGCTGCTCGTGCTGGACCAAATGTCGATCCAGGTAGGAATCGAGGTGACTCTAATGTGGAAGGTCATAATAGAGTTGCCGAACCAGCAGGAGAACCTCACGAACGACCACCGTCCTGGCGCAAACCGTCAGCTGCTTCAACTTCGTCTTCCTGGAGGTCAATGGGCAGTGGTCGACTTCCTATGACTAATGAGGAGTACTTGAAGCGGAAGGAAGAGCTCGAAAAGCAAGCCTAACTTTATAGCCATCATGAACTCCTAACTAAGATCGCAAGTAAGATACAAGTGGCGCAGTTATTCTGCGGCCATCAGTCATTCAATGTAATCAATATGAATGCTCAACTAGAATAAAAGTGTAAACTCGACCAAGTAAACTGCGTATGTCGCATGGCTTGAAGAAAGGTCGAAGATTGATTAGTAGTTTGCATAGAGTTAGCTGCCTTGAAGAAGAGTATTGGTGTGTTCAAGTTTAGGCCACTTCGGAAGATGAGCCAATTGATATTTATGCATTTTATTGTGACCAAGGAAACTGAAACAGAAAACGACTCATTGAAACAGTCTTGAGCATTTTACATTTTAATTAACCGTCTCCATGGTTTCGACGTTTGAGCTCGCCTTTGAGTTCAAGAAATTCTTGATTCTCAGAAATCTGGAAATAACAAATCATTCTGAAAAGAACTTCATCGGAGACACACCTGTCGGTAAATCCTCTTTTGAAGTTCCTTTTTCCTTTCGAAATCAAGAGTTCAATTTGAACTCATGATAAACGATATGGAAACCTACTTTCAACATGAAAACATAGAATCAGGTGAGTACATTATACGTTTTCGAGAGTAAATGTTCATGATGCGTAATTGCCGACGAAGCGCTGAGTATCTCAGGTTACGGGTCAAATGTCAACATTGTAGTTTACTGTGTTTTTGTTTCAGTTCCTTTAGGAGCTACGCTCTTGCACAACAAAGCGTGCACTCGGTCCGATGAAGCGCCGCCTGAAACCAAGCCACATCTGTTGACCCGTTGGAAATGGCAATTTTTTCGTCTCTGCAGGATTGTTGGAAGCTTCTTGATAATGCTCCTGTACTTACCGCTGCTACTTGTGAAGTTGGTCGTGACATTTCCGTGCCTTTGTGTCCACAACTGCAGGCGACGAAGTAAGTATTTTTAAATGCGCTACAGTTCATTGTCAAGTGCCATAGTTGTCAATTCACAATCTATGTATTCTTTTAGGTTGCCCAAGTCATGATGCTTCTGACCTTGACCTCATGGTGAACTGGAACGAGAATGTCCGCAAATCGGGACTACTCCGAGCTGATACACTAGCTTCCAACTTGGAACCTCAACCTTTGGACACTGCCATCGACATTAACAAGATGGAGCTCGGAAACGCAACAGGTAAGACCTTGTCATTTTCTTACTATTGCTGTCCAACCATTTATCATGTATTCCTTGATCCCCAATCTCAGATTCAAACGCTTACGGTGACCCACCTGGGAAAAAAGTGGCGGAGGACGTCATGCTAGCGATGGGAGACAATGTCGAAGAAGCTACCAAGCTCAAGTTTGAATCGCTGATGGACCAGACCCAGGTGACCTTGGAAGGCCCTGGGTCTCACGGCTATCTCTGGACGGAGGGTATTTTGAGTACCCCGGTCGAATCTAGCGTTAAGGCTGGTGCTGCTAAAGCTGCAAAGCCCAAAGCCTGCGTGACCAACAGCGGTAAGGACCTGCTCAGTCTCATACTTTACAACCGTTTCTTTCACTTCTCTACTCCGTAATTGCAGGGGACTTTATGTTGAAGCAACCTCGTGACTCATGTCGACCTGACCCGACCTTCGTTCCTGCTCCACGTCGTAATGATGTGGCACTTCTGATGGACGATGAAGAGGAATCAATGGGAATCGGGATGGCTGAGCGATTCACAAGCTTCATGACAATTCTGTTAAAGCCATGGGACCTCTTCGTTTCATCTACGAACTTCGGACTTGAGATCTTCGCCCGCATGGTTCTTCGAGTGAAGGACCTTCATGGAAAGAAGCCTATTTTGGGCTCAGAGAAAGGTGACGACAGAATCTCTTCGAAATATTTGCAGTCTTCCAAGGTTTAAGGCAGCGCTTTGAACATTGGTCTTTTGTATGATCTGATCCCTGACCATATCCTAACCCAATCCTATTAAAATATTGTTTTCAGCTAAGGGTTCATCATGGTGGAAACACATGGTAACGGCTGTGACACCTATGATTGATTTGCTCACTCGAGTCGGATCGTCCACTACTGGAATCTTTATTGGAAATTTGAAGAAACTTGGAATGACTGGAACTACATTCGGAACTACAATTGGAAATGCCACTGGAGCTACTACTGCTGGAATGATTGAGGACAATACTGGATTAGGATTTGGTGTAGATGCTGCTGACACTATTACAAGCCTTGGAGAAACTGACACAGCAACTGGAACAACCGAAGCCACTGAAACTACTGGCAATGAGATTGACACTTACAAAGATAATCGAACTGGAGAATGGACCTTCGTCTTCTGAAGAAGGAAGAATAAGGTATTCAACTATTGCATAGTTTCTGATGCACCTGTCTGAGTCGTTCAAATGACGTAACACTTCTATTTGATTTGCTCAACAGAAAGGAAATCTTACACATGAAATGCGGAAAATAACCTGACAATTACTGAAGAATTGATAACGGAAAAACAATGAAGAGGTGATAGCTGGAAAAAATGCACTTCAATCATTGTAATCAACTGGAGAATAGAATTAAGAATAATATTCAGAACTGAAATAAAATTAATTAAAACACAAAAATTTGGAGCAGGAGAGCAATGTATTGTAATTAGCCGTTTCACTTTTTGGCATATCTATTGTTATATTTTTTTGCCTCTTCAGTTCAATGTGCACTTCATTTCATTACAAATCATTACAAATACAAGCTGCCCAATCCGAGACACCTGACATCAGTGAGCTTCACATGTTGATTCGAGGCTGTGATCTACGCAAGGAGAAGGATGTCAAATGGATCTGGGAGAAGGTCATCGAGCTTCTTCAGTTGGACTGTGGATCTTCCTGTGACCGTAAGTTATATAAATTGTTGATGTTAATTGGCCGCCGAATCATGTATGCGAATGCAACCTTAATTTCAATTAAATTTCAGGTCTGTGGTGATATTCAATGCACACTGACCTGACACTGAGGTGTAAAAGTCATAAAACTTCAGTAGTATCTACACAGAACTTTATTTTTATTCTAAATTCACATAAACAACTAAAGAAATACAGAGGCTTAACTCCCATAAACCCAGGAACTTGACATAATTACTGTTAGAAACTTTAACTAGCTTCCACGAAGGTTAAATCAACTCCGTTTCTAGTAAATTACAGCATGAGCACAGAGTTTCTGCGTCTTAATTGGAAAGCTAGCCTAGGAATGAACAATGAACACTCGATTTACAGTACAAGTTACATTACGATAAATATAAAACATGAATACAGTAGTAGTGCTACTTATAGTCTATTTCAAGAAGATATACGCGAAACAAGCGCACACAAGTCCAGAGGAAAAGCGATTACCGCGCTACACGGTCTTCTGGTAAATGTAAATTACTCATAACATGACATAAATTAAACATTGTAAGGCCTCAAGTAGCTAGTGTTGCTGTCCTTGACCTTTCGAAGGCCCAAAGTTTGAAGAAGACTGAATTTCTTGGGTTGATGCTGCTGAGGCCTGAGCATAATTGCAGGTGGACGAATTGTACTGAAACTTCGATCAAGGCTACAGGGACAATGGTGGGTATGAACAGAGGGTGGTGGGCTGACAAGTTCTTCCGTTTCAGGGGTAGAATTACTGGGCAGTGAACGGGGGGTGGGTGTATGCTGAAGGCTAGGTGAGGACCCACCACTCAGACTGGAAGAATTGTGGCAGACGTAGCAATGCGGATCTGGCGGAAGTAGAAATTCCTGAGGTTCCAGAAAATGAGCCTTAGACAATTGATGAGCTTGAGTGGACTTGGGATGACATTCTTTGACATCATCATCCGGTCGGAGTAGTTTCCGTGCCACGAGGATCAAAACAATGAGAATCATGAGACCACAGATTGGAACAGCAATTACGGCTGCACGAAGCCAGATCTGTTGATCAAAATTGGGTTGTTGAACGTTCCGGAAACCACCTGAAATCAGAAGGTAGGATCATTAGCATTTCTTGAAGGATTTAGGCTCAATTTTCGTTTTATTTCAACTTTGCTTACCCGCAGGGTCAAAGGAGAGTCTGTTGAGATGACTATTGGCATTTGGATTGAAACTGGAGACAGGCGGGTAGTAAGTCTTTGGGTAGTTACACATGTCCTCATTGAAGCAGCACTGAACAGGTTCACCCGACCGATCGCTGCACAACTTCTGCTTCTCTCTGTTCAAACAAGAGGTCATAAATTAATTCTCAACGCTCCAATACGTCAACAACTCTCAGTATTCTATTCTGCCTATCCATTCCGAACATAAATTAGAGAACATGTTCCGGGTGGTATTTTGGTATTGTCAGCCGTCAGACTCTAACTGCTCTGCATTAGTTCGTGGTTGGTCTGAGTCTCAGCGTTAGTTCAGATCTCAACAAGTTACAATAATTATCAACAAATCCAACTTGAATTCAACGCCCAATGTTAACCTAAACAAAATGTCATCAATCACTCCGCGCATCCAGTTCCATTCTTGAAATCAGACTGTGTTCTCATTGTGAGAACAGAAAAAAAAAGAATTATTGAAAGATTTCATTTCTTCTTCTGTCGTGACTCTGACTCAAGACTCTCGACCCGCCCAAGGGCCCCCAACCTACAACCCCGTCTATTGATTCGATTCAAGTGAGACAGGCTTTTATGTATCAAACTAAGTTGATGCTCAGATACGAAAGTATTTCCTGTCATTTGGCCAAAAGTTGGCAATTTTCGGTTGTGCACTGAACTATATTTTGAAGATTTAAGAGATTTATTAATTATAATTAGTACCTTATAGCACAGCCGCCAATTTTAACTAGTATACATCATTGCAATTGTAAGTGCATACGATTTCGTTTCAAAACGCCGCTAATATTAAATAATGTTCATACGATTAAATTCAAAATGCCGCCAATTTTAATAAGCGCACATGCGATTGAATTCAAAATGCCGTCAATTGTAAACTATTGAATTCAAAACGCGACCAATTTTAAAGAGTCTAAGTCTATATCGTCTATATACGATTGAATTCAAAATGGCGCTAATTTCAAACGATTGAACTCAAAACCCCGCTATTGTTAAAGAGTCCATATACAATTGATTTCAAAATGCCGTCAATTTAAAACGTACGGAAGCAACTGCTATATTTTTGAATAGCGGAACGCACTCTATGGTCGAATTCAAAAGTCAATTGCTACGTTTTACAATGGCGAAGGCTTTCAACTACCAACTACATTTAAATCGCCATTTATACATATCAAATTCCGGCAAACTTCATCGCAAATTCAACTCAGCCCGGAACAGCGGCGCCAAATGATTATTGAACTTACCGAGATAGCATCTCAATACATCCACGACGGGCGGCGGACTGAGGCCGTCCATTACTATTGTTATTATTTGTTCCTGACTCGGTGACTGACTCTGAACTGGTTGTCTCTTCCACAAAACAACCCGCATCCAATTCTGTCCCATCCTCTGCCACCCGCCGTTCCGACTTGCACATGTAGTTCTGACTCGCACATTGACCCAAGTTACAAACACACCGGCGCGTCATTCCTGAAAATTGAATAAAATACAAAACTCATTAGGAATCAATTATCTGGGTCTTATACTCAATTTATAACATAATCTGTAATTGAAATCATTTCAAAACAGTGGCCAACTCCTTGACAGCTCACTTGATTTGATATGTCAATTCAAAACCGAACGCCTCAAGCCTCAAGCTTTCCAATTCTAACCGTCTGCTGTCTACTTAGCCATTGTAGCCCTTTCTACGAAAAAGGCCTCAATGCACCATGCTGTTTCTTCGTCTCGTGTCGAATTTTGGAAGATCAATTCCATTTCTTTTGTTTTTAACGTTTTAACCATTTAATCACCGATCTGTTTTACTCAAATTATATCGAAAAATAACTCGAGGAAATCGAGTTTGAATCTGTTCTATAGACAATAGATGTGTATGAAGTCCGGAGTTGATATACAGCAATGATGTGCTAACAACGTAAATTCCTTTGTAATTGTTTCGTGAAGAAGCTTGATTGCTTCTTCAAACCACTATTTACTTTGGAATTTCAGAGAAAGGGCTTAAGTGGTTCCTAATAAGCTACACGCATCATCTCTTGTACACATAACACATAACAATAGAATTCAACTTAAACTAAGGAAATCTGCTCGAATTCGGAAACCCGCATGCAGCATAGAGTTGAAATCTAACCCGATCTTTGCTGTATTACAGGAAGTTGCATTGAAAATTGAAATTGAATGGGCCACTAATCCTTCCATTTCCGTAGCGGGTGTCCAACAACAATGAAGGCGCTAGAATGGAAGAGCATTCAATTCATTCAAACTTCAATCCCTTCACAAACTACATCTTCCTTCACCAAAGTTTCTAAAACCTCAAACGATTTGAAACCTTGAACATTGAATGAAAGTCCGTCAATTGAATAGGAGAGGACAGGAACTTGGTATGGTATTCCATTTGTGCATAAAGTGCCAATGGCGAAATGGGCTTCTACAGAAAGGAATGCAGATGATTGCAGTTACGTTTCAAGTTCAGGAGGCCACAAAAAACGGGTAGAAATTAAGAGGAAGGAAGAAACCAAGATCAAGATGCTTTGGGACTTAGGATGAACATAATGATGATGATGATGGTCTCTTCTTGGACGAAGAGAGTCCAAACAGAACCTGGAAGGACCAGAACTACAGAATATACAGAACAGAAGATCCGATCTTCTCTGAAGATGAAGAGAAGTGAACAGGTAGAAGAAAAAAAAGGCATCAACAAATCCTTGCTCATCCATCCATCTCCAAAACTCAACCAAAAAATCAAGTTCACTCAGACTTACTGGCGTACTCAGGTTCAAAAAATATAACATGTTCCAAAACTATTTAATTATAATTATAACCATTAGAATTAAAAACCCGTCTCGTTTCCATCAAATAATGTGGTCCTTCGAACCGAATGCAAATCAAGGTGCGGCAGTGCTGCTGTCGGCTTGGCACTGCAACTTGCCAAATGTATAATCATAAACAAACACGATTGACATCACTAATATTGTGACCAAATTATGAGAAGCTACGCCGCGCCTACTGGGACTAACAAGATGGCCCACACGAGACAACCCATAATACTCGCAAATATCTGGACAACATGATAACGAAAATTGGTCATAAAGTAAAGAATGCGGATTTTTCCTGCCAAAAAATTGGAGAGAGTGGGCAGGTAGTAGTTAATTTTATGAGGCACTAACTTTTATCCCAATTTCCAAAGTTTACTTTGGAGATAATGGAAGAGGCTTAGATGGAAGATTTACATCCTGCCTTAATTGCTTCCACCCATTTTCTTCTTATCTCCTACTTTGCTTTTTTCTTTCTTTTAAAGTCTGACTCAAGCTTTGTAAAAGGAAAAGAAAGAATCCCCTTCAGAATTCAAAACGGAGTTCAGTTGTTTAAGAGGTCGACTAAAATATTCCCCCAGTTCCAATCTTCCAACCCTCCCTTGTTTCAAAAATTGTTCAAGACCGGTCCGGGTTTCCTATATCTCGGCAAGAGAACTGGCTATGGTCATATACATAGATACCAGATACCATAGTCGGTCCCTGTCTAGCATAGCGAGGCATGGCATGCCTCGCCACAAGTTCCATTATTACAGCCGAAGAAAGACGAGGATGATAATGATGAAGATGAAAGGTACTTACCCTAAAGAAGAAGAAAGAAAAAAACGCCTGGTTAGGCCAAAACAAACAAAACCTTCATATGCTTTCCATGGAGTGTCCAGAGAGTCTGGCCAGTCAAAAACTCACCAGTTCACTTATACCGGCGTGTCCAGGTTCAAACTTAAATCCGCCCTAAATATGCATTAGCGGTATGCAGATTGTTACCTCGAAAGGTACCAGTTTTATGTGAGCCGTTGTGGGCCATCTTCGCCATCGCTATTGATGCGACTTTGAATTTTCGCGCTTGACGCCATTAGGCGCTTAAGAGGATTTTAAATTCTGGCGCCCACTAACGGCATTCGAAATCCAATACTTTGAATATTGAACGTTTTGAAAAATACAATGAAATTCGACCAAATAAGCCAAAAATTCCAAAAAATTCTTAAGAGTCAACATGATTACCGGTCATCCTGGCTCAAGTTAGCCAAGCCAGCTGCACAAGAACTGCACAGAACATAGAACAGAATGCGGGATCGAAACCCAACAACGTAAGTGAGCCATTCGGCTACATCTGGTCCTAATTCTGACCCAGGTACGAGCTAAATCGCCAAGAAGACCCGAGACCCGACCACGAGCTTCAAAGTAAATACCGAGCCTTAAGTACTCACATAAATCTCCTTACAAGACAGAGAACTGAAGAGTCTCAAAAATCTTAAATCAACAAATCTGTACAGTTCACGGTTCTTAGCGTCTAAGCTTCCTAATGGCGATTTTTAAATACACATTTACAAGAATACGAAAATTAGACTCGAGAATCGGTATTTTCTCAAGGAACGATGTAATTAGAAGGTTTTTGGGTAGAAAGGTTCAATGCTTTTTCTGATAATCAGAAACTCATTTTCTGCGTTAATGAACAATGAAGTGAGGCTGTGAAACTGTGCCTTTGAAGTTACAGTTTTTATCGGTTTCGGAAGTTGGGCGAAGAGGCAAAGGGCTGGGCCCTTTGAGTGACGGAGATTAACGAGATTGGAAGAACTGAGGATGAGCTTAATTCATTAATTAGGAACGTACATGCTCAAATTCGAAACTCGACAGATGGACTCTCTATTTTCGTGAGATGTTACAGATTTACAGATTGGCGGCTCATTCGAACAATCTGGTTGCCAACTTGTATTTCGCATTTATGCGAATCGGTTTTCAAACATTTTAACACAACAGAACGAATTTTTCCCCTTTTTATATTTTTTTAGTAGGCATTAATCTAAAAATCTAAATAAACCCAGCTTAGCTCCTGAAACTCCGCCAAGTAAGCATGAATGGGCGGATACAATACAGAGGCGATACAGCCCTTAATGTTAAATGCTATTTGCATTCGAAATAAAGGAAACGAAACTCAGTAGAGAAGATGAATAATCGATTAGCTGTGAGACGAGACGGGACATTAAATCATTGGGTTCTGGAATTATCATAATCACAACGTCTTCCTGCACGAGAATCAGATGGAGCAAAAGGGTACTTCAGAAGTCCCCAGGCCAAGGTCTCCATGAACTAACACACAACTACTTTTTTAAAACAAAAGAACTCGTCTTTCTCCCGAGCTGGACGTGCCGTTTCATGAAGTGGGTTTAAAATATCATAAAAACATACACAAGCGCTAGATATGTTAGCGCCATGCTATTCCAAATGTACAAATACAACAAGTCACATTTTTATAATTCCAAAATACGTGACTATTGTTCCTAATGTTCAATTTTCGCATTATTTTGGTTGAAATATCGGAAATGATTTTCAATCAGGTTCTAAAAATCCGAAGAAATGGAGTAGGTACTGATGTTAAAATTATGTTGTGTTTGATTGAAATGTTAACTTAAGAAAATGCCATGTTGCCAAGTCTCTGGGTTTCCGGTGCTCGCTAATATTTTTCAAAGTGAGGGACAATTATCATACCCAACCCATTCAAAAACATTCAAGATCTTAAAAAAGGGCAATTAAAAGAAGTTGAATTCAAAAATCTAAATAGAATTCCAGAACTAAGGTAAAAATTGGAATATAATTGGTTAAAATTAAGTTAAAAAGCAAAAGCCTGATCTCCCAATAATTTTTCCATATGATTATTGACTAACTGGGACATAGACTACGTCGGGAGGTCGGTCTCAGTCGATGATAGTAGCTGCAAAGGGTCCCCCACGGGGTCAGAATGGATCCTTAACCAAACACCACCCGGTGTCCACAGCAGGGGCTAGAGCGTACGAGGTTGGTCTCAAACAAGAACATATACGGAGACAGAGCCTAATAGAATAATAGAATATCTTCCTCAGAGGACCAACAAGTCCACAGAACAATACAACAACAATAGCCCAGTTCAAACAGCCCATTGGCCTACAATGTATATCAAGACTCAAGACAAGAAATGGAGAAACCGGAATGAAAGGCGATGATGATGATGAGCCTTCAACACAAACAAACGTATATCCATATCCAGGCATATAGCCCAGCATATTCACTTCTAACTAACATTCAACATGTGAATTGGGTTCTAAGTCGTAACATAATACATAATAGGCCTGGCAATCATAACAATTACAAATCCCGGCCCAAGCACAATGCTCCAAGTAAATAAATAAATAAACACAACGGCTCAGTTCAAACAGAAAAGGAAAGTAAAGTTGAGGAGTGAATAGAATAGCTTAGATTTCCTTCCGGTTCCGGTTTCATACAAACACAATTCCGTCAGTCCTTTGAATTTATGAGTATTTAAAGATATTCTTTTAGGAAAATTTGTTCGAAATTCTCTAAAAAACGTAGAATTCATTATAGTATCCTTGAAAATGTACAAACAACAGTAAATTTTTTGTACTTAAATCAAATCCAGATCAGATAGAAACTCAATGAAATTGAAAAACGAAAAATCCGGATAAAAAAATCGGATAACTTCTTCAAATTCACAAAAAAAGTAATAAATAACAAAGGTGAACAGTTTTGGTAACGGAGACTAAATTTGCAGGAAAATTAATTATTATATTATTAAAGTGAAAACGTATTATAGAAACATAAATTTTTTACTCGATAAATAGACCTCGACGAAGTATGAAGAAAAAGAAAAAAAAACTCGAAAGAAGTCAACACCGAAAAAAATAAACAATCGAAATAAATTAATCCCGAAAAAAGAAACAATCGAAATATAAAATATATCAACCCCCAAAAAAAACCTGCCTGACGGCAGCTTGCGACCAAAAGGATGTACGTAGAAGACGCACATGACGACGCACATGAC
>JAQFYU010000288.1:0-25514 GCA_034694905.1 Ceratophysella granulata | reverse complement strand
GAGGGCCGGAGGGCCTAAGCTTGGTCGGAGGGCTGGAGGGCCGGAGGGCCTAAGTTGGGTCGGAGGGCTGGAGGGCCGGAGGGCCTAAGTTGGCTCGGAGGGCCGGAGGGCCTAAGTTGGCTCGGAGGGCCGGAGGGCCTAAGTTGGCTCGGAGGGCGGGAGGGCATAAGTTGGCTCGGAGGGCCGGAGGCCGGAGGGCCTAACAAGTGCCCATCTATGAACCCATTTGCTACTTTCTCTGGTGAAGCCAAGTCTCCAGAACCTCACTTCCAACCAACTACCAACTCTCAGTCCAAGGAGCAATCCCAGCCCAAGTCTCGCATTTATATGACCAATTAATAATTAGAAACCAGAAGTACACATAATATTATGTTTAGCTTGACCTCGAATCTGATTCCCTGACCGTCTAACCAATTTTTGATATTTCAATCCACTTTAACTCACACTGTTCCCCACATAATGACTCCCGATTGACGTGCAGTCGCCAGAAAGGAAAAGAAACTCCGGTTTCTAAGTCTGAATCCCATATGGTGATTAAAAGGCAGACTCCGGAGATCAAGTGCGCCGAGTTCTGTTGTGAGGATCGCTTGGAAACGGATGACTGAGAGTGAGTTGGGAGCGGCGAGTTGTGTGCTGACGTGAGGACGACTCAACCCTCGTCTAATGAATCATTAGCTAAATTACTCTATTCAATTCACTTTCTCCCACCAAGGCACCGCCACTTTCGTTCCCTCCTTCAAAAGCTTTCTCTTTCTTCTCCCCTCCAACTCCTTTCATGAGACAGAACCAAGGACCTCCACACAGCTCCACGCCAACTAGAAACATGCATGTGTCCTCTCAAGTCCCACCTCAACTCGTCTCGGTCAATACACGCGGTTCAAAACAAACTCAACGCTTTCTCAGAACTTGAGCTCAGCTGAAAATTAAAATGAAAGCAGTAAAACCAGAACCAGCGATTCATTGGCCCGAAATTTCCTGGGTTGCTTCTTGTACACAGACTCAGCTCAATTCAAATCCAGAGGTTTTCTATACAATTTGAACGTCTAGATTTATAAGTGTAGTACCTGATTTGTCAGAGTTCTGAGTTGAATTGGAAATACTAAATCTTCTTCGCAACAAAGACACGGCTGTATTTGTTTGTCTCCCAATCCGAGTTCGAAGAGGAGCAGAGTACAAGAACAGATGAGAAAATGAATGCCTTTCTTCTATCTTCCATCAGCCACTCATCACAGATCTAAGTCTCCGACGGAATTCCGGTACAAGAACTGCAACTGCAGTGGAAGATGCAGAGTCTCCAAGGTCAACATGAAGTCAACGACGGGGAGGGGACTCTGTTTCACTGCGACTTGTTGATTCCGCAACATTAAACTCCTGTCAGCCATTCCAACTATTTTATGCACACCCAGCAACTTCCTAGTCCAAACTCAGTCTTCTCTTCCAATGTAGATTCGGATGCGACTCAATTGTTCTTCTCACAACTCACAACCTGCCCTCCCATCAGAAAGGAAAAGGAGCGCTAGGACAAGGTCTTCTCTCTTTTCATTTTGAAGATCAGTTTGTGGAACTCTGCTAGGCTAAGATCACACTTGCCCAAGCAACCAGAGGTGCTATAGTCGCCCGTAATGACCACTTGACCTAATGGAACTAGACATATTGTGCACTAGGGAGAATGTGAAAATTTGTACCAGGAGGGAATGAATGTTGAGAATGTAATTTGCCATACCGATTCCTCATATTACTATTTGCTACTCTGTTCCATTTGGAATACATGAAACGCTGGAAGAGCTTCTTGGTCCACTTGTCCCCTTAAGAGCAGTTGATTGGAGGAGTCAGTGGTTTGGTGAGAGACCGGACAAAAGGTACGAGTGAGGTCAACCTGGCATGACGAGGTCCCATTAGCAGGAAGGAAGAGAGTCGAAGTGACTAGCTGAAGTAGGACGGTAATTCCGAGACGTGAACAAAAAGTTTCTCTTTGTCCTTGTTCCACTGAAACGAATCAGTGGAATTTTCCTACAAAGGAAGGAGGAGAGAGAAGAACGGAGAGGTCTGGCTAGACTTTTCACATTCTCAATGAGAAAGGAGTTCAGAAGACCTTTTGTCACATTTAAGTGGAGAACATTCATCTTTCTCTGTCCACAGTCTCCACACATGAAGCTCACCATCTTTGGTACTTTGGTCCAAGGATATGATCCAGAGACTACGAGTCAAATCCCACTTTCTGCCCTTCTCAACATGAAGTCGGAACAAAACATATTTTCTGCCTTTCAATCTCTAATTTTGTGTTTTGTGAACACATCAACCATGCCACCACTCCTCCTTATTATATTTTATGACCATACAAGCTAGGACAAGGTCAAATTATGTGAACCTGCCTGCATTTGTCCTGAAGAATTGAAATTGATCTGACGCTTGAGTAAACGACTAAATGCTAATTCAATTCGTCAACTGCGCAACGTTTCTAATAGCTTTCGACTTTCCTAATGGAAGCATTCTGGTCAAAGAAAAATGGCGATGCTGATGTGATTTTAGTGATTGGTGAGACAGAGGCTCTGGCCTCTGTCCACACTGGAACCTGGAACCTGACGTTTTATCTTCATCTAAATTATTCATAGGAAATGTCAATGTGCTCAAGAAGCATTCAATATCCGCACTGGAGAGGAAGACGTGGAAGGAAGCGTCTTGATTAAAAAGAGATGAGGGAAGTGGGGAAGGGAAGAGGACGAGAAGGGAAAGGGTCCAGTCAAGTGGAAAAATAATTATGGAGGAAATGAGCCTATGGTCAAATAAGGAGCTCTCGGTCAATCTTCAGTAACTTCCAACTCCAGTCTCCATTGTGTTCCGTAGCAGGCTTTGATCCGAATTGACAGCGTCTCCAAATCTGAATATCCACTCATTTATTCACTATCTTCCTTCAAACCAATATTTGACTTGTCATTCCTGGTAGGCCATATGAGATAGAGCCCAGGGTCAAGAACCATGTCGAATCTCCACTTCTCTTCCTTCGTCTTTGGCGTCTGCCAAGAAAAAGGGATTTTTATCGGGATAAGAAGGAAGTTGTTGTGCGGAAGAAAGATTGGCGGGATGAGAGGGCGGATAAGGCCTTGATCCAACTCAGGCTTGGCACGGAACTGGACCTGAATCCCAGAGAACAATCCCACTCGTCCTGGCCACGAGTCTCCAGTTCAACATCTCTCTGCCTCAGACTTTTCCTATTATTAAACCAGGTTTAGACGGAAGGAGGAACGGATGCCTCCATGTGGAAAACATATTCCAGTTATGGAAAAAATAACTTGGAGAAAACTCCAGATTTAATTATCTCCACTTCTCAGTATATTCCCCAACTTGGAAGGTTTCACATATTATTCCTCGGACTCGGAATACGGGAGTGCTGGATGTAGACTCGGCCTTTTGTGCACATGCTGAAAGGTTACTGACACGTCAGAAGGGAAGAGGGATGCTGCATGATATGTACAGTACAGATACATGGAAGGAGACTCGGTCCATGTAGTGGATTGAAATGGAAACATTTCCTTAATGAGAATTTGGAAGAAGCTAAGTTTGAGACGTTGGGTCGTGCAGACGAGTCAACAGATTCTATTTACTCCTTGCTAACAAGCCAATGTTTTTGAGAAAGACGAGATCAAGATTCAAGATCCTTTCTCATTATTTGAGCAGAGTCGGAGACAATGGCATCAAAAAGACTCCAAGTGTAACAGACACTTGAGTGGAATAGAGTCTCTCTTCCAATTCGTTCTTCGTAAGCGAAGATGGGAAGAGGACTCTGGGCAGCGCAGTCCCCGGCAGCTACGCTTTAATTGGCTCGTGACGCTCAATCATTCCAACACAAACCATGTTTATTCTTTCCAACGGCGGAGCTACACGGCGCTGGAAAAGGAATATCTCGGCTTCAAGAGATGATCAGGTGGTGAGGAACAATGATCTTATTACAGCTTCAACGTCCATAATCCAATCTTCTCTCAAATAAGCGCTTAGCTGACACGAGCCCCAGTCAATTAGTCTCCGGCTTTTTAAACGCTAAGATTGTGTTTGAAGAAATGAGATTGAAATTATGAATGAATTGAGCTCTTCACCACAAATCCAGATGTAGTTTTGCTGAATTTCGTCAAAAAAGCGGAGAGAAGTTCATGCACGTGCTTTGCACGAGGGTCAATCCAAAAGCTCGTTCCACTGTTTCATAAAATCTATTTCTGGCGGGGATATATCTTCAATTTCAGAATCGTAACAACATGAGAAGCAAGTAGAAATTAATGAAATGGCCATAGCGTAAGAAACATAAGGTTATACCGCTAAGGTTATACCCGATGTACGTATCCAAATTGGAGAATCTAGAATTTATTTGAATGAGAGAAATCAAAATAATGTAACTCTCCGTGTGGATGTGTACGGACGAATGGATTGAGATAAGTTCCAAATATTCAAAAGACCTGAGCAATTCCTTCTTCCTATTTCTAATTCATAGAGTGAGTGAGTGGAGTTGAGTGGCAGGCGGAGGAAGTTAAGCGGAATCTGCCTCCTCCTTACAATAATAGTAATCTGGGGAAGAAAAAAAAAAGTTTCGGACTAATATTATGCAATGGGAAGGAGTCTGGGAAAAAGCCAATCTAAAATTCAAATTTCCATCCAGCCTTCCATCATCGTGGAAGAAGGTTCAGCTGGTTCCCGAAGGTCTCAGCAGCACAAAGTCCTCCCAAGCACTGACTGGCATTCCAGACTCGGTGAGGAAGCTCATGGAAGGAAAGAAGACAGTTGTGCCTTCTTGGTGAAGCTCCAGTGAAGCCTGAGCCTCCTGAGTCTTGGTCCAAACTACCAAGTGAATACTAATCAGGTCTACCGTTCCATCTAGACGTACTTATCATGCTAAGACGGAGCAGGAGACGCGTATTAAAAGAAATGAAAGAGAGATTCCACAACTTTGCATAGCCCACTTCACTCCTCAGTTTAGGCTGAGAGCTGAGAAGAGGGAAGCGGATATCCAGTACTCGTCAGAGTTGAGCAAATTGCATGTCTTTTCAAAATACCTATTCTATTCTAAATACAATTTAATATGAAATCTATTCGAATGTAGTTTGTATTTTCTTGTTTTTCGCTTCTGTTTTTGTAAGTATCTCTGTTTTGTAGTCCGTATTTACCAGTTACAAGTGGCAAAAATACGTTTCTGAATGTTTCTATGAAACGTCTTGCACATGGAAACATGGGATTGTGTCAAATGTAAAAAATTAAAAATTCTGCGTTTAAACCAAGAATGTCTCAAACTAAGCGTTCTTATAAACTTGATTTGCTGTTCATTCATATGTATTTTTAATTTGAATGTTCCCAAAAAAGTTCAATTTTAAACTAACTTTTTAAGCCGAGGCTTCCTTATTTTTAACAAACCACATCTTTTACTTTTGAAAATATGTGGCCATGTATTTTGCCCATCTCTGATGAGTCGCAACTGAATGGGATGGAGTAAGTACTCCTTTCGGTACCCAACTAATGACTTGTACTTCACAAAGTTTGAGCTACTCAACTTCAAGTTTTGGTCAATATATTTACAAAGTAGTTTAGAGATTAAATTGAAGGTAAAATAAGTTCTCTATCGAAAGCAGGGATATGAGAATTAGTTTGGCGTGATTCCGTGTAAATCTTTGTTCTTCCGTTTTCACAGCAGCATTTCTGACTTTATATAATTTGAGTGGTGTGCATAGAATGATGGATTTGTTTGAACTCGAGTCAATACACTCTTAATTCAATTACTCAGCCACTTCTGACAAGACAAGGCGGACAAGCTCTTCTCTCTCGGTCGTGCAGATTGAGAAAGGGATGCTGAGGTTGTTTGTTAAATGGTCGAGGTGGAAGGATAAGGAGAAGCGGGACTGGACAGGAGAGAAAAGCTCCTATTTTTTATTCACATTCTCCTTGCCTATCCGTATCTTCTTCAGGTGAGGAATCCAAAGAAGAATTGAGCGTCAAAGAATTCAAAGAGTAAAAAATGAGAAGAATTGAATGCGTCAAGACAAGACCAACCCGCCGTGATTTCCAATCCGTAAAAGTCGTGAACGTCAATCTCGGGAGGAAGGGACTGTTCTGCTGAGCCGTGCCTGGGTTCGGATATTGGTTATTGCCTCACTATTACAATACAATGGAATCCATTTCAAGTCTAAAGAATAAGAACCCCAAAAAAAGTGACGGGGAAATGTAATATCTCTCCACACACGCTCCGCTCCATAATATGCGCAGATGAATACATACAGAAGAGTCCATAGCTTCAGATCTCAAGTCTTGAATGGAATTTAGTTGGCAACCGACTTCCAACTTTTCTTTTTAACGGGGAAATCATTATGATTTTAACCAAGAGGTTGTAAACTAACGTTCTTTGTAGCTCTCAAGCCATGATGTCCTCAATTATGCAATCAATTCCTCTAATTATGCTGCAATTATGAATGAAATATGCCAGAACCGTGGATTCGCAAACGGTTATCATAGTTCCGCCTGATGCCATGCGTAGGTATGCGGACAGAAAGGAAGAAATGTGTAGTTTGGTACTTACCACATCAATCCGAGGTTTGGGACACTTGGAGGCAGGATGCTTGAGACAGGCATCTCTGTAGGAACACTGCTCTCCGCACCAAGTGCATTTGTAACGAGCATTACTCGGTGTGACACAGAGTGAACAGTCAGGATGACCACGATGAGATCCAAGAATCTCACACTTGTACAGCGTAAAGTTCATCGTGTCCAAGTGATGTGTCTGTTTCCACATCACAGTCACACTTCCTTGAAACTCACCACTTTGAGCTTGGTAGGACAGCTGAGGAAACAGAAGTTTGTCAATGTTTTGTATACATAATTGGAAAAAGAAGAAGGAAAGTGACTTACAGAAGTTTCATCACAGACAACAGTACGGCCGCTCTCAATCCGTGCCGGAACTCGGAGAGTTTTCTCCTCAATTTGAATTACACAGTGAAAGTCAGCATGGTTTATCTGTACAGATCGAATTTAGTAAATTAAGAGGTCTGATGTTGTCGGTTATTTGGTCCAAAAAGGTACATAGTTGGAACTTACTTGTCTGGGCAGATTCTCCACTTCCAGTCGCATTTTCTTGGCTACATTATTGGGAAAGAGCAGGGTGTCAGTTGGATTACGGAATCTTGGGCAGAATCCTGATCCATGAGTTGCCATTTGAGCCGGATTCTGGAAAACGGAATAGAAATACATGAGCATGATCACGTGACTCAGAAACCAACATCCCATGTCCCATTGCATTGCAGAGAAATTCATCTTGGTTCCGACATGAGGCATAAACACACTGTAAATCCCATTTTGTGAAATGGATTTATCCAGCTTATCCTCATGTAGTAGCAGTCACCATGTGTTTAAAAATCAAATCAGCCAGTCACCCTCCGCGGAAGTCTATTTCATAGATTGGATTGGGCCAACTGATTGAGAACGTTGTTGGGATGAAGTCATGAGGAAGTGATGTTCCATCTAACATTAACCTCCTTCTGTATCCCTGCTTGTGCCACTCACATTTGCATTTCAACTTGTCCAAAGTGAATTCAAACAAGTGTGGCCGAGACGGAGACTGACTAAATTTAATTTCTTTAATGTAGAAATCCGTTCTTCCGCAGTCAACTGCTTGGTTCGTCGTTTGCTGGAACCAGAAGTTGGGTTGTGTCTGATTTCCCCAAACTGAAATTTTCATTACATTAAGGCGAGACTGGGGAGATTATGGGGAGTATGTCGTCGGAGACTCATTTCCACTTTGACACACTCCATAAAGTTTAGAGTTTTTAATTTTTGAAATTGAATGCTTCACAGGATTTCACAGGGCCTTGGAGCACTGAGTCGAGCTGAGTGTCGACTTTATTCTCCACAAACCCTTGTCAGCTCGCATCAGTCTTTCCTTTCCCGTTTCCAGGAACAACAGCCAGAGCTCAACACCAAGTTTCCACTTTCAAATGAAGGCCTCGTGCACATCAGTTGGCACGATTCCACCAGAAGATCACCACAATGTCATGACAACGGAGGAATACTGCTAATTACGATTCCAGGGCTTAATCAAGCTGACACATGCCTCTTCTTTGGAAAATCTTCTATTACACCTCAAAATCCTGGAATCAAATACTTGATACTCGATACACATGTAAGTAGTGTTTAGCTGGGTTTCCATTTCCGCAATCAACGAAAGACGGGAAGGACGCAGCAGGACTGCGCTCGGTGTCTATGTCAGACCAAGCTAGGAACTCGACAGAATGGAAAGCAGGCCTATAGTTTCCTCTCATCATGATGATGGTGCTGGAGAGGAGAAAATAATTAATTTTTTTGCCTGAGCCTCAAGTGTGAAGTTTGTCATGATGTCATGAGAGGAGGAGGAGACGAGTCTGTTTTTTCTGCTACGGTTCACATTGCTCCCTGACTTCTTCTCTCGTGTCACTTAAAGCCTCTCTTCCTCTTACTTAAAAGAGTGGAAAGTTAAGCTGGGCAGATTGGATTGGATTTACTCTTCATTATGTCTCAACACTTTCATTTCACAGAGATTCAGTCCAGAGGGGGAATCTGGCTAATGGGAATGACGTCCTCAGTTTCATCTCCCAGGGAAATCCATCCAACCTTATTTCAACAACCAGATTAGGTCGTAATGAACAAGATGTACGTGGATTGAGACTAGACGAATTATTGGAGCAGATGCACAATAAGTCCGTACAACCCCTTCAATTCTCTACATCTCGGGACAGTGCTTCGTAATGAATTCCTGAATGACAAGCTGATTACTGAGAATTAGTTAAATCAGACGTATTTGATGTTACATCTTGGTTTCAAAAACACAATTTGGTCCTACCTGAACCTAGTGCAGATTGCTCGTGAAAACAAAGAGAAATTATGCAAAAAATGTCTGATTCAGACGTGCCTTAAATATTGAGGCAAGAAAAAGGCGTGAAACTCCTTAGAGCGTTATAGATCTCTGCTATTCGTTCTCCCAATTGGGCCAAGACGAGAACTGAGTGATGGACTTAAGCTATTAATAGAATATCTCCACCGTCAGAAAGTGCATGAATGGAAGGCTGGGTGAAAGTTCTCATATTTTTATATTGGGAAGCCGGGAAGTCTTTTGAGTAGCTGTAGTTTTCCCCATTTCTTCTGAATTGCACTCCATTGCCTCTTTCCAAAGACGGATTGTTAAAACAAAAGAAGGCTTTCAAAGCCTAATTCCAGCAGAGGAAGGAGCGTGGAGCGTGTCAAGCCGTTCAAATTTGAGTTGAATGGGAAATGGCTGGAACGAGTCTCCCTTCTCCTCCTCCTCCGTCCAATTTCCCAGAAGAAGAAAAAGACTTGTCAAGAATAAATATTTACAATGTCAATTACAAAATTCCATATTCTCCACCAATACAGCCGTCGAGCCACAACAGAGAAAGTCGACTCAAGTCCTCTTCAAATGGGCCTAATCTCACTCTCTTCCTCTAAGCATACAACGGAAGGGGCTTATGACCACCGCTGCTCCTGCTCCACTTCACGCCCCAGTATGGCCACATCGGGTCAGGTATCCTATCTCCAGGTAGGTACAATATACCAGCCGGTGAACTTCATGCGTTGCCAATTGCCAAGGGCAAATTAGTTCAAAATGAATATAGTACATTACCGCTCCAAATTAGCCAAAGTCATTGAAATTGGTGTCAAATTCAATAAAAAGCGCATGAATTAAGGGTGCAGCAAAATATAGCGTTGATCAAAGGTGACTAATTAATTAGCTCAATGTTGAACATTGAACACTTTGTTTCACCACTTATATGCCCAGTTTTACCGACGGTCATGAGCTATATGTACCATCAATTCATGAAATTGTCTTTGAATTTGATGTCAATTTAGGAGATTTGTCCTTGGAACGATCATGGGTTGAATACAGGATTAGAAAACAAGCGGTAACATGTGTGGTTACACATGGATAAAGTTACATGGTAACCACTGACTCGTTCATGCTAACCACCCGTTACTTTAGGTTAAGTTAGATTTGCCAAAACGCGCCACGTTTCCCCTAAACCTGTATTAAATCCCCAGCCAGTCCTGTTCAAAAAACAACTGTTAAGAACCAGCAAGAGCAACAAAGAAAAACGTATTTTTGAAACAATGCACAAACGTTGGAGGGATTTATGGAAGAGGTGGATCCATTTGTAGTTCTGAGCTGGAGCGGCAGAGAACAGTGTCATTCTGTGCCTAGGAAGACATAAAGAATTGGTGGAAGGAAGGTGTTAGGTTGGGACAAGTCCATGCGGAAGTCTTAAATCTCCTTCTACTGCCATCCACTTATTGATTCCGACGACTGGAATTCCAGAACTTGAATTCGGTTCAGTGGAGGACATGGAAGGGTCCTGGACCTACATAGACTGTCTGCCATGCTACATGCACTACCCAGCAGTCCTAAGTGTGCCTATCTCTTCCAAGGCTCTTCCTCAGCCCACATGCTTTCTCTGGCCTCAAACCCAACTCAACGGATACAGACGCACTTCTCCGCTCAACGACTCCTTTATTTATTCCACCGACTTTCCTTCTCTCTTCTGACCTCCAAACTTCCAACTCCCTCAAGCACTCCCAAATATTTCACTCCAGGGACACAGAGTCAGGCTGTCGTCCGCTCAAACACCCGCTTTCACCTCACACACTGTCTTTAGGTTTGGCCTTCCTGGCCAAACCTAAGCCTCCCATTCATCTCCACCAACAAACAAATGGAGGAAATCTGGAAACATTAGTTGTACAGCTGAGGAAAACAGAGGATGTCAATTGGAATCTGGAATCAATGGCGCCCATTGAGTGAGTGCAGTAGTAGCTTCTGGCTTCTAAGTATGATGATGTTGGCAGTGTGGATGTGGAATCCCTATCTAGTCGTGTTAATAAAATGGTAGAAGAGCGGACAAGACTCCGTGTTGTCTTCCAATTACGACTGTCATGTGTCGAGAGAGTGTAGATTGTGTTGGGAGAAGTGGTAGCGGATGTTCGGGATCTCTGCTGCTTGTCAGCCAGGAGCTATGAGGAATTAGAGCTGGCAGAGGAAAGCCTGTCGAGCTAGACCTCTTTCCAAATACGACTTATTCCACTTAATGGACTTACTTTTCCATAAACTTTCTCCTGCTTCCTTCCAGCACTACTAATGGTCATAGTAGTGCACATGCAGCCACTCACAATCACAAAAGACTCAGTGGAATCAAAAGGCGTTGACAGTCGTCAAGCAACTCAAGTCAAGCCTCAAGCTTATACGCTTATCTGATCCTAGTCAACAACAAATCGATTAGCCTGTCAAACGTTTGGGAAGGATTTTACAGAGTTCCTAGCAGAAGTTGGTCCAGATTTTGATTAACCAATTAATTATGGATCTGTTCGTATTCGTCGGGGCTGTTTACTAGGAAATAAATGAAGTTGGTTCCATGTGAAAAGAAAAGAGTAGGGAGCTGAAGCAGAAGGAGGTTTGGCACCCTGAGAGTCTGTAATTCTGAGTTGCTTATTACTCCATCCCAGCCCAACTAAGTAAGTTTGTGGTTGATGGATGAAGAGTGACGGACTGACGGATGATGGATTTGATCATCAGAAATAATAATCCTGCTCCAGCACTGAGCACCAAGTCTTTTCCCAAGATTCCGAATGTGTCAGGAAATAAAGTTTTGCTCTGATTCGACGTCAGTGCAGAGCAGATCGTCCACTTTAGCTCCGTCACTTCCTCCTAGGCACCAGCCACTGACTGCAGCTGCACTGGAATTCAGGTCCCGGTGACCACGAGCCTATTTTTCTACAACCCAGGAACATGATTCTCACATTAACCTCTGGCTTGACAACCAGGAGGGAGAAGGGCGCTTAATGGAAACCCATGTACTTAGCTTTACACACACACAAAGCTCCGTCCATGTCTGTCCACACTTCTGTCCTCAGATCCAAGTCCAAATTACTCCTGCTTCGTCGGGTAGCTCTGCATTCAGAGGAGAAGCGAGAGACGGAAGTGGATGGTGAGGCATGGAGGCGAGAGAACCACGACAGTCGTCTACTGCCTAATCTTTCACTTTCCCACTACAACCTGACCGAACAGTTTGGGCTTGTCAGGCCTTCCCTCAGTCAATCCATCAGTGGGAGAAAGTGAAACTGGATTCTTGGATAGCAGATGAAATCAACTGGATTCGGAAAGCGTGGAACTCTGACTTCCTCATTTCGTCTATGTGGTAGACAAACCTCAGTCCGGAACGGAATTTCTCAACTTTCCTTTCTAACAAGTTGACATAGTTTAGTCCGCTTCAAATTATTCTAGATTCAGAGAGTATTCGGATTGCCATGAGAAGAAGATATACTGCACAGTAGCTCCAAACTGTCGCTTCAGGTTCCAATCCCATCATATACTTACTACTGACTGCTAACGGATCAACTGAGCTAGCACTTTTTGCACTTTTTGGTGTGGGCGGTCGTGAATCAAGATTGGAGGGTTGAGTAGCCTAGAGCGCTACGATGAGTCGTTTCTAGGACGCATTAGTCATGCTATATCAGGAGTCAAATGGAGACGAAAGTAGCAAATTACATCCCAGCAAAAAATGTCGGACCTTCGGTCATTTGCTCCAGAAACGGCCTGGAGAACTGTCAAGCGAGAGAGAGTCAGTGAAGCGAGACTGAGATTCGGCGTTAGTCACTTTTGCCTCCTGCACATCAGTGTCCGGCCTCATTTGAGTTACGATCCCAATTCAGACAACCTCCTGCTCATCAGTCTCTGTAATCAGCACTATGAGCATCCTCAGTCTTCGTCATCCTCAACCCAGGACCAACCTCCTGATGCGTCTCCTCAAACACTTTTCCAAGGAGGTCAAACGAGAAGGCATAAAGAGCGTCGCCACATCGAGCAGGTCAGCGGTTCTTACTGTATTGGCCTATATTCACCAATTGCGGCGGATTCGCGGTCATTCTGCTTCTTTTGACCTTTTAAATTCCCTGAACTTCCAATATGCACAATTCCATGAAGCCCTAGGATTGCTCTGTATTAGGTGCAACACGGTGCGAGAAACTTGAGATTTTCTGGACCTAATAAGAATCTGGGGGGTTGAGGTCCTGCTGATCTGGTCCAGACTGCCTACCCCGACGACTCCTGCCGGAGTAAAAGGAATTGGGTCTGTGTGATTAAGTGAAGACAATCCGGAACCTCCTATCTCCCGTCATTTGTCCCTATTCTGGATCAATGGGCTCATTATGACCTGACACACGACAAGATTGGGAGTAATAACTGTTCCGGTTGAGAAGATAATTGAAACATATTTTATATGCTTTGAGCATGTGAAGAAACAGTTAAAACGCTGGGCATTCTTCATGCAGAGAAAAAAAAATTGAATTGGATTATACAAATTATGTGCATGGAACACGCGGAGCGGACCAATTTACGCACTTTCACTTCCCCTTTTCTTTCGAGAAGACAGGTCGACTTGGAAATAGATACGACTTACACATGCACTTCCCGAAATAAGGAAGGGGAAAGGCGGCTCTGGTCACAGGTTCGGCTCCATCTGTACCACACTTGTCGTTATGCGCCCTACGCACCTTCACGTCTTGCTCTGCAGGCACTGTCCATTGATTAATTCCTCACTCATGCCAGATCTTGAGTGCGATTCAACTGGCTTCAGCCAGGTTCACACCTGAGCTCCAGTACGTTGGCCTGTGGGCGTAGAGCCAAGTAACTTCATACCCGGATCTGAAGTTGACCCTGGGGCAGGTAGAGCAGAAGGAAGGTGCCCTGTGGAAGGCGGGAGTGGATTGGATAGGACGAGATGATGGCGTGTCTGGAGCAAGTCCACTCTGTTCGTCTTGATCAAATTGATTCCGCAGCAGGAAGCTCCACTTTCATTACCTTTCTCCGCTTGGCTCAGCTCGTCTCACACTTTCCTTTGGCGGAGGGAAGACGATGAATGGGAGGGAATGGTGGGAGGTGGGTGGGTGGGCAGGAGATACTGGAGCAGAGCTTCAGTCGTCCGTGCTCGAATTAAGTGTTTGACTCAAGAGCCCATAAGCCCGCTTCATAAGGGTTCAATAGAGAGAGTAATGGGATTTGGAGCCCGTGAGGTGATACTGATACGTGAGTCCATACTTTCAGCAGGAATTAAGCCTATTATTGGAAACGAAGGCTTATGGCCAGAGACCTGACAGGAGAGCAAAACAACCAAGACTCCTAAACCCTTCCGTCAACTGCTCCACTAAAAACTAAACACTCCCATCTAAAAATACAAACGGAAGTCACCCAGACCGATTGACACTTGAGAGCAATGACCACTCGACAGCTCAAGAGGTCAGCATTCAGCATTCTTCCCCATTCATCATGGTCCGTTGTTCGGTCGCATGTTGAACCTCCAAGTGAATTTTTCGCAGAAGAACGCAATACGTTAAGAAGTATGAAGCAGATCTGGACTCACCTGGTGCATCATGTGAAGCAAACCGACCTTCTCTCCGCTGACCACTGAGGACGAGTTGCAGGAGTTGGTGTCATGAACACAACGATTCTCGTAGACGCACCAGTTGCAGCCCCAGGCGGATTTGACGCAAGCCCTGCACCGCGTGTGTCGTGAGCAGTTGTAGTAGTAGAAGGACCGACTCACAAAGTCCTTATTCGTCTCAGCCGAACGAACGGCCAGGTCCACCTGGACATGATCCTGGTCTTCCGGTATGGAAGGACGCGTGTTGATGGGCGGGGTTTTGCATTCCAGTCCATGTGGCTTCAGCTCCGCGTCGATTGGAGCAGCGTCTCCAAAAACACACTTGTACTTGGCTCCGGCTGGAAGATTGGGACGGATCACGAGCATTACCTGGAAATAGAAACCAATTGGGGAATTAGATCAAGCACGAATCAAACTCGAATCTTTCTGAGGAAGAAGGAAACCCATTATAAGGCATGGAAATATTAGAAGCATGTCCTTCACTCGTGTGCGACAATTAAATGGAGAAGATGACCAGTTGCATGCCCTATGTGCTTTCTTGGTGCCATATACGGACGGACTAAACAGGGTCATGGCTGGAGCTGCTGGGCGGACATAAAAAGGGAAACAGAAAGTGATCTTCGTGTCCTCCAAATATTCCCGACTCATCAGTTTCTGCTCAGAAGTTAGTGGAGAAGGAAGACAGCCCGGCCTCGCTTTGTATTCTCATTCCTTCCCACTTCTTCCTCCTCATCTCTCAGGCGGCGTCCACAGACTCCGCTCAAGCCCGGGTTCTGTCCACAGGCACAGTCCCCACAACTTGTCACATCTGAGAAGAGGACACAGAAGCCTTTGGAGCATGAGTGTCCCAGAGTCCCAGAAGGAATCTGGTTCTGGTCTGGAAGAAGACGGTGGACGAAAG
Organism: Ceratophysella granulata; assembly: GCA_034694905.1. NCBI lineage: Eukaryota > Metazoa > Arthropoda > Collembola > Poduromorpha > Hypogastruridae > Ceratophysella > Ceratophysella granulata. Next base: position 10,172 of record JAQFYU010000288.1, on the reverse strand, counting down.
CGGTTGTGGGTGTGCGGAATGGAAATCCGAGTCCGCACTCCTCATTCTCCGCATTTTATGTCTCCGTTTTATTGCGGAACAAAAGTCAGAGAAAAAGAATGCTCATCGTCACCCAAGCCATTGGAAGCGGAGGAACTGGCTCATCATATCATTCTCTAATTCCTATTGCACAACTTGGGATCGCTACAAGAACTCTTTCCCCTTCCAGCCCAACTACTCCTACATACGACTGCGGAGAAGGGTGGACAAGGTAATAAGAATATATTTAGCATTAAAAAGGCATCAAGCACAGCACTTGGGCATCTCTCTTTTTATTAATATAATTATTACTACTCCCGATCCACGTCTTCACTTCCCACCACTTCCAAATGAAAAAAAAAGAAATATGAGCTTCTCTTATTGATACGCTTATCTCTTTCCGCAGACTCGTAAATTGCATTCTCCACTCCTTCTTCAGGATTAATGGTCTCATTAAAGAAAAGCAACCAATGACACATGGTCCAACAACTTCCATGAAATGACAAATGAAACTCCATGTCAACCCGCAGCAAGTCGAGTTTCGTCAACCTGCCTGTCCTCACCGTTTTTGTACTTGGCTCAAGCTCAACCAGATGGCCTAGCATTCACTGACTCTGTTTCTATGTGTTGAGTGTTCATACGGACCCCAATACCCCATTGAAATCAAATTGATTTGGTTTGTTTCCTGAGCAACCCGAGTGCTCTGACCTGGGAAGCCGGGTGTGTGCCTGCCTAGCTTTCCTTTCGTGTAGATCTTCGCTATTGCTTTCCTTGGTTCTTGGAACTGTTCCTGGCCTGAGGCGGAACTGAAGTATACTTTACGTGCAAACAGACAGTTGTACCATACTAATCTCTGGCTGGAGAACAAATACGGTGGAGAGAAGGGAAGAGGAAAGGAGGTCTGGGAAAGAAACCTTTTTGACATCTTTCACTTGAAGTCGGAGGAGGAGAAACGTATGTACTTGAGTTTGTACCATTAGACTCCAGACGACTCTCGACTCGAGATAAAGACAGGGACTTGAGGAAGAAAAGAACAAGCACCAGATTTGCTGGAAAGAATCGATACGTGCTGGAGCAATCAGATCACATTTATACAGTTCCACAACAAAATAGAGAGATTCACATGAAATCATGACCCATTTAAACACATTTCTCGCATATAATTTACTCTCCATGATCTGCATATGCCAGTTGAACTAAGGAACAGTGAGCATGCGGTACCCACACATGGCGAACACTGGCTCGATCATGGTAACGACCCGTTACTTTAGGTTAAGTTAGGCTTTTCATGGTTAGGTTACCATGGGTGGTTACATCATTTCATTGCTCGTCGTTCCTGAATTCAACCCAGATGCCAGATGCAGGTGAAGACGCACTTCCAGCCAGTAGACGCATTGCATTTCATATTCAAATCTGGTCAATGTGCCTTAAAGTGGGAATAAATGGAAGGCGGGAATGGATGCTGACACATGGGAAGTTCAGGTTGGCATAGTGGGCGTCCCTTAAGGTTTGGACGTGAGGAGGGAGCATATGCGGAGATGGTGGAGTGAGTGAGGTTATGGAATTCCAATCAATGGCTATCGAGGGAGACAAGACAAGGAAGTTTGGTGGGAAGACTTTAGGGACTGCTGAGAAGCAATAAATCCTCCGACCTCTCATATTCCAGCCAGAACCTGTCCACACATCCAAAGCGTCCTCTGCGGAGCCTCATAATAATAATCCAGCCCAATAGGAACCAGAGGGAAAGGAGACGAGGGGAAAGGCAACTTTCTATTTCTTGGCCAGACACACTCTCTAAATTATGGAAACCGAACTCCGCACGGGAAAAATCCCATCAATTATTCTCTCAATGACGTCGAGTGGGACAACCACCGTGCCTCCCGTGTCGCCTCCCAACATACCCGCCGTCTCACTCATCCAGCCGCATCACGGCCCATCCTCAATCCACCACTTTCAAACCAATTGGACACAAACCATCTTCCAATACTCATCAGAAATATATAATAGGGAAATATATATAATAGGGAAAGATCTTCCTGCTCCAGCCTACACCAACCAACCAATTTGAAGCAACGATCCACAAAAACACATTTGGCAGACTTTAACCAGTCCCAGTCAGATTCAAATTGGAATTGGAGACTGGAGTCTGAGGTCCACATGTGGAACTACGGAGGATCTTCCTGACACGGATGTCCCTGTTCCAGCAGATCTTGACAATGCAATTGGCCAAGAACCCGTTTCCTCGCCAAGAAGTGTGTCAACCCAGATCCCAAGCTGACCCGAACCCATTGAATTCGCATTAGACGACAGAGGAAGATGATCAATTGCCAAAAAAGTGGGAGAGCCCGTCCCCCATGACCCATATTTCAGCTGAACCCATGAATTGTTTCAATTAATTCCTCGTCCCACCCTCCAGCCAGTCCAATGAAATTAGACGGAGGACGTGAAGGAGAGGAGATGAGTGAGAAAGACGAGGCTGGGTCCTTAGATACAGTTCCAATAAATCATCTTTTATTAAACATATATCATTTCCGGCCTGTCAGAGTCTTCCTGGACCAGAAGATAAGTCCCCGTGGACTCAGAAAAAAGCGTAGTAAAGGATTGTGTGGCAGAAGGAGAGTCCAGAAGTGGGATCATTAGGAACGGCAGGCTCTACCAAGGGCTCTGTCCCACCACCCACCCGCTCCCTACTCCAGCCGAACACACGGACTTTGGCATGTACAAATGGACTTGGTGGAGGGTACTCCACAAACACCCTTTCTGTACCAGCAAGGACCTTCATCAGATAAATCATTAGAAGAGGGTAGGACAAGGACATAGACATGAAAACTGATTCAGTTCCCGCTACTTGTACTTTTTCCTATTAGTTCTGCCCGCTCTCCGCTCCTTTGTCCCGATCCGCTCTGATTCGGAGATACTCCAAATATTACCAGTTCCATTTTTTAGTGACATGGCGTACTCGGGTCACAGAATTTACATGGCGGAGTACTTGTTTTTCGAAAAAGCGATAACCAAATTTATTGAAAAATAATGAATTTAATGCTATTTTACTGTATTAAAATCGCGGCTCAGATATCCTTGGGAAGCAGACGCATGACAACAATGTGCAAAGGCCGTAAACTGAATTTACAAAAACGTCCAGCGTTCCCGTGACATAGCGGACAGGTTTCATAAATACATGAGGGAGCTTTTAAAAGATTCAAATGGGTGGTGACTTCCGGTTCGGACTGCAAACCCCTGGTAGCTCCGCATTAATGATTGGTAGGGAAGCCCGGTTTTAAATTAGAAGTCCTAAAGTGAACTCGGTAGTTAATGCGAGGGACGGGAGGTGGTTCCGCAGAGCGAGAGCACGAACCAAGATCCGCCACAACTGGGTACATGCATGTCGAGGTGTGATTTAATGGGTTGATACTCAAACTGTATCTGAGACGAGACACAAAAGAAAGGAGCAGCAGGACGCTTTTCACTTCTTCGTCGCATGCAGTCGGCTCTCGAGGCAGGAGAGTCAAATAACCTGATTCACTTTATTTGTATTTTGTTTTTGTTGCATTGATTCCACACTTTTCTTTATTGGAGAAATAAAAAGGGTTTCCCCATTCAACTCACCGGGCTTTGAATCTTTTAGTTTGGTCTCTATGTTAACGTCGGTCTGTCACTCAGCCAGAGTCAGGAAAATGTAAATGAAAAAATCTTAATTTATTCAAATCTTCAACTATATTTTCAGCACAGGATTTAAAGCTCCAGTAAAAAGCATATCTTCCTAAAACTTGAAACCGAAAGCTCTGTATTAAGAATGCTACTAATATCAGTCGGATTTGATATAAAAATAAATGGAACATTATGTGGACGGTAATCCTGAATCTGCTCACGGTACCTCAAATCATTTACATTTTCACATTCTAAACATCTGCAAGATTTTCCCAAGCTCTGTCATGTAAAACTCGAACTAGCTGACCAATGACCAATCCGTTGACACAACAAAACTCGAAAGTGATGTGTCACATGTGTATATTCCTTGGCTACTGTGACGGATCTGAGTTACACGATATGTATAAATGTTGTGCGTGGGTATTTGAATGAGCGGGTAACATAGAGGTGTGAGTGGAACGGGTGCTGTGCCTGGTGTAAGCCCACACAAAAGCCACTTGTAAATGTACATACACGGCGGAGAAGAAGGGAAGTTTTCCCCAACGACTGGAAGTAGAGTGGATGAATGTAATGGGAATCCATAGTGTGGAATGGAATGGAACTGAAGTGTGAATGAAACACAATTACTCATCCTGACACTCATATAATACCTCGGTACTCTCACTCACTCTCCGTCCAGGGTGCCTCATCCCAACCCACCAACCACTCACTCTCCACATTTCTCCAAATCCCGCTTTCTGACAGAAATTCTATGCAGATGACTGGAACTAATGCTTTCTTTTCCGATCTGCTCAAATACTATGGAATTCCTGTACTGCAGACAGCAGATCGTACGAGTACACCCTGCCTAATGTCCATGTTTGGCAACATCAAGCAGGGAACTTGTCAAAATCCAATTATTCGAATCTGTGGAATGCCGCTTCTCTTGTTTCGCTGGTACAAACCCCTTTCACTGTTTCCTGGAGGCATACCGCAAAACCCGAGGTTGATACGAACTCACCCTGTACGGAGTAGAAGGGATGATGTTGGAAGTAGACGGAGGGTGGTTGGTTGGGGTTTGGTTCTGAGGAAATAAATAAGTGGGAAGTGTGTAAGAAGGCCGATTTGGGTGGTGATGATGATATGAGGCTCATCAAGGTCTCTTTTTTAATAAATTCCACAGTTTGAGCTAAAGACCCGAGTGCTGGAGTCAGGATATTAAAGTCGTGTCATGAGACGCGTGAGGGTGATGGGAAAGTTGGGAGGCTCTAGAGAGTGAGTAGAAGTAACCTCTGGTGCTCCAGAACAAAGAGTGCCCATCAAGAACTTGTGCTAAAACGCTAAAAGGTCTCAACCCATTTTCTTTTATGATTATGGAGATCACACAACTCTTAACATTTGAGATGACATGGAGAGATAAATTATTGACGGACTTTGCACAACCCCCTTCTCCCTTCACCGCTCCTCTAACCAACCCTTCCTCATCTGCATCTAATGGCTTTTTTATTCTAAACGACACACTCCAATTCCCAAACACCCTAATTTAAATTTGTTTCATATTACTCTCTCCTCACAATATCCAGTTACTATGTACATAGTTACTATTGGCTAAATTCGAAAATCACGACTTAGACAACCAGATTACAATTCAATTACAACAAGGAAAATGATCCTGTTTCATTCCACTTTTGAATTCATGTTCCAAACTGTGTGCACTAACATCAAAATGAAGGCTAGATTTGAAATCATGTCAGGCACTTCTTAAACAGGAGATTTAAATACGCAAAAGTTCATGGATTTGAATCAGGCATAGTCAGCTTATTCACCATGGATGGTCAAAATCACGAGATGACGAATACCAAAATTAGTGGCCAAAATCAGCTAAATTAATCCTCATTTACGAAATCAAATCGAAATCGCATTTTTGACAGAATTAAAGTTAACATATTTGAAAATATGTGATGTCCAATCGTAATCTTCATTCTGTAGTACATTTATGATCTCAGATCACCAATTTTTTATGAAGATCAAGATATGCAATAAGAATCGTATGATTTCTGCATTCATAAAAATCAGGCAAAAAAATTAAAGAACTTTTTCAAAATTTATATAGCTCAAAATCATGATTTGTAAATAGCTGACCTGTTTTCGGAATTTTGAACATTTCCGATGCAACAGACGGTGCGAGGTATTCTAGCCCTACCTAGCCTAAAATTGAACATTTTTTCTCATCAAAAAGCGTTCTACGTTCTATGCACTTACAACAAACTTAGCGGAAACACAAGTAAACTACTAACGTTAAATACCATTCCAGTCGTTCGACTAGTAATTTCGGCTCATCCTTGCTCAAAAATCCTACTTCGCACCAACAACAGTTGAAAGAACTCGAATTCGAATGCTTGTGAAATGACATGTCAAACATATGAAATCAAGGGAAGAAATCATATCCCATCCTCGATTAAACCTAACTCTCCATGTTTTGCCTGGAGATGGAAACGGAGGAGATTGAAGATGGAAGAAGTGAAAAGTGAAGAGGGCGAGTACATGGAGGGAGAGATTGATTGATCCGCCGTGGACTGAGTCAGCGGGTGAGGGCAGGCGAGAATGACTTGTTCATATGCTAATGACCTCTATTTACATGATCCGTCTCATGTAACGGGAAGCGAGGAGCGAGTGCGTCTCCCCAGGGTCCCTCCTCTCCTCCCTTGGCATCCGAACAAAGGGCCTGTCTGTTTGAGGTCAGGTGACATGCCTGGACCTGAGCCGAAAGACAAACAGACAAACCGTGTCAAGGTCCTCACCAAGCAGAAAGGGATTAATTAAACCTCTCCAATCCAATACGACTGCTGCTGGGGAGGTACATAGAGTGCTGGGCCCATTTCTGGTCGAGTGAATTAAAGATGGAAGGAGTAGTGTGGAGAAGGAAGAGGACTGAATGAATAGTTAATTTGCTAATAACTCAGGAATCCTCTCTGCAGAACCGAGTCTGAGTGACTGGATAAAATAAGTAAGTAACGGGTTCCGTTTTGTACAAAATGCGTTTTTTGTGTGTCTACATTATGCATTGTCATCACTAATCCATTCTCCCGACGACCTGGCTGTGACATGGCGTATCATGGAGTTCAAGACGGAACCTGGACTCCAGCTTAAGCCCAGCCGCCTTGCTCTCCATATGTGCACTTAGAGAGATAGGAATCATGAATGAATTATTTATTAGCTCTCTGCTCGAATCAAAAGGTTTCCCATTGAGCGGAATCGGGGTCTTCCCAATTTGTCTAAAGAAAGCCCCCATGTCATCACATCAAAAAAAGACAAATAAATAAGTGAGTGGCTTCAAAACAAACGGAACCGTGGGCTGGCGTGTTCACGCACAATACTTCCACAAACTCATTGGCAGAGTGAAGTCGGCTCAGTCGACTCAGCCCACAACTCCGTTATGACCATCAACCCCTTCTTGTCCAGTAATCACATGGAGGAGTTCTAATGCAGCAAATCCCACTAATGTCAGCTCAGTCACTCGTTCCACAACCTGACATTAGTGCATGACATGCATGTTAGCGACGGGTATGACGAGGTTCGTTGTGTCTAATGCACAATTGAAAAGAAATCTTTCTCCCGGTGAGTTGAGCCGCTGGGCTTTGTCAATTTTGATCTTTATGAAAATTAATGCTGGTTTTATGGAAGGATGGGAAAGCAGACGTGAGACATGATACGGCGTTTCAGCCGCTCCCTGATATTAGGTTTCTGATCAAACTTCCGTTGCCTCAAGTAACTTGTGTTCCTGAGTCAAGAAGGTGGGGAAGTAGTTGGAAAGACATAAATGTCGAGTACAGAGATCCAAAGTTACCACATCCTACCTTCCCTTCAGCTCAGCTCAACACAAACTACTTGTCGGTATTACAACAGGCGTCGTAGCCATCTTCGTTCTTCGTGCTCCAGAGCAAACTGGATTAGCCACATCTTCATCTCGTTTGCCACTCTGAATTATATTTCCACATCAAAACTACTGTATTGAGGTATGGAGAGTAGCACATGATCTCCGGAATGCATAGCAACCAAGAAGGAAGTAGCTATTGTCTCCTAGCAACCACAATATTCGTATTTGGCAAGCCTTCGCAGAGATATTTGGTAGCCTGTGCACGACGACAGATGTGGACTAAGCCGGTAGATGCGCAAGTAAATCCAAAGGCCTCATTTGTTTAAAAGATACGGTGGGAAGGAAGAGGAGGAAGGGGTAGAATGGAAGTGAGGTGGAGAAAGTGAGAACGGCGGAATAAAATATCGCCTTGAGGAAAAACTACTTTGGTTGGATTGACTAATGAAAGTGAGAAGGCAATAGATCTGGAGCGAGTCCTATCCCTTGCCAGGAGCCAAGCTTCTTCTCAGCTCAGAACCATCCCTGGACTTGGGTGGGAGAAGAGACGTTGCTAGGAGAAACAAGCAGGTCGACTTCTGGGCACAGGTCTCTGGTGAAAGCATCTCAGTCAAAGTTCCGTCCAAAGAAACCCCAGTTTCAATTCAATTAGAAGAAAGGGTGGGAACAGGGGCAAATGCTTCCTTTCAAAATTAAATTAATTTGCGGTTGGGCCAAATCTCGGAATCATTGGGTTGAGTGTTTAGTCCAAGCTTCGGCTTCCGTCTTTGAGCCTGACAGGTTAATAACACTCAGGTTGAGTCGGGAACGCTTTGGTTCACTTCCGATTCCGCTGAGCGTGTTAATGAGCATCCGTATGCTCCAAAACCCTTCAGATCCATGTATTCTGCATCCAAGATTAAGAATTTTGCTGAAAGTCAACAAGACGTCGCTCAAATTCCAGCTGGGCTTCTAGAGATGGTGTTGGCGTGAAGATGTTTTTGGCGAACGACGTTTGTATGTGGAACTAATATACTACAATTCGCGAATGGAAACTTAAGCTTGAGGCCAAGACAGAGAGAAGGTTGAGGAGAGGTGGCCTGATGAGCTATGTTTGGTTGTTTGGAGAAAGAAAGTTCCGACGTCCGTGTTTGACAGTTTGAGTGGTAATGCGAGGAGTAGAGTATTGGGAGTAGTTTATGAGGGAGGTAAGTGAGAGAGAAAGGTGAGTGAGTGCGAGAGTCCACGTCCTGATTACATTGGATTATTTATGGCGTAGATTTGCATGGAATTAATGGACACGCAAAGGGACAATTGGAAGGTCCGGGTCCTGGACTCCGACTCGGACTGGCCTGGAGGGCGGGAGGACGGAACTGGACCCAGAAATTGCTCAACACTTTACTTTTCTCTAATAGAGTCCGATTACACGCTATTTTATAGCTCCCAATTCCACACTACCAGACATGCACTCGTGGCTCAATCAGCCCTTCTCACTATATTGCCAAAAGAACTAGAAGAACTCGGAATGAATGGAGAGAAAGTGGGAAAACAATAGGGTCAGACTGTGGATGGAGAGGTCGTTGGAGGCGCTGGAAAGGTGAGAGGAGGAATGAGCAGATCAATCATTTCCCCCTTGGGTGGCTGAGTGCATGGGAGTGGACGGAGGTGTCTGGCTTGACTCATTCCACCAAATAGGAACACGGAGGCAGAAGACGGAGGCTTTGATAATTGTGTGGCAGGAGAAAGCATACTCAATTGGAACTCCTCTGTTGTGACACGAGCTTAATCTGAGCATTTGGGCGAATTAGGATTTGAGGAGTGGTTGGGTCAGAAGACGTGTAGAGGAGGAGGTGAGGAATTAGGAGTGGGACATGGACTGGTAGCTCAGACTGACTCAAGTGGGAATGCCACAGGTTCTTGTGTTTGGCAAGAAGAAGTAATTGGTTCCCTCAACCACCATCAATAGTTGTGGGTAGGAGGTTCACGTGGTCAGGTTCAACTAAAAACCTCATCTGGCTCCATGTCCATGTACTTGTACTCCTTCCTCACAAGTTCCCATTACCATTTAAGAAACTTTAGTTTCCGGCTTCTTCTTTTCTCCTCCAACAAGTCCAGTTATCAATTGTATCGTGAAGCCAAGTTCTTTCTCTGTCTTTCTTCCCAGAGCTGTGCTGGAGATGGGATTTCCATCACCAATTAGCTCCTTACAAGACACGACCACTCCGACTCCAACTTGTCCCCACAAATGAATTAGACATTGAGCTCCAGACGAGCAATTAGGGACCAGGACTATTCAGCTCTCGTTAGGACCAATCAAGAAACCGCTTTATTCTCCACCTGCCTGTGGCATTCAGGTGAGTCCTTCCTCCCAATTCTTCCTAATTCTTCCTAATTCACTTACATTACAAACACGTGGCTGGCAATAATGGACAGAAACTCAGGAGGAAGAAAAGGATCGTGGGCAGAAGTTTCTCAAATGCTCGAGTTCTTGCCCATCATTCAACTCCGATGCCCATTGGATTCTGTTCGTCTGAAAGCCTGCATTGTGTCCCAATTAGAGACCGGTCACTGGAAGTTCTGTTGACCTAACACTTCCATACTTAGCACAATCCAGACCCAATGAGTTGAGCCCACTCCCTTTCATCCAATTCACATCTGACATCTCATAGAACCA
>JAQFYU010000287.1:0-25515 GCA_034694905.1 Ceratophysella granulata | reverse complement strand
AAGAGATGGAGCAGATATACTTTACTTATTCATAGCAAGAGAAGACGAGCACCCGGAAAGTCCTCTTTGACGGTCTACTAATTCCCCCCACTATATGTAGTGAATGACTTAAAATGGCTGTTTCCTCCTGAACTTAGCTTCTACATATAATATGATGTGCATTATGTTTAAGCTTCAAAATGGCTCTCCTGTTTCATATATTGACCATTACTTTAAGTTAAGAAGTGATATTCACAGTTATCCAACTTCATGTGCAAATAATCTACAATGTCGTGTGGCTGCTCGGACTAGCTCTGGCTATGCAATGCCTCTTCTGTTGGAATATTTAAAAATAAACTAAAATCTTTTGTTTTTACTAAACAAAAAACTAGGTTACAAGTGTAAGTTCGTTTAATTATTAATAATATTTATAATCCCATTGTTATTCTTGGTATTACCTGTATTTCTTAAATTTTTTTATAGAGGTATGATGCGTTTATACAAAGGTTACGATCAAAATTAATAGGTTACTATAAAAACTTACTCGGCTCAGAACTGTAACTCCAAATGAACTAAACAGCGATTTAACAAGCAGGGTGGCTCCAAGTGAACTAAACAGCGATTTAACAAGCAGGGTGGCTCCAAGTGAACTAAACAGCGATTTAACAAGCAGGGTGGCTCCAAGTGAACTAAACAACAATTTAACGAGCAGGGTGTCCCTAAATAACCTAAATAGCGACTGTCCATACAAGTCTGATAACGATAATTAACTAAACTCAAAAGATCTATAAACAAAAATGTGTCTTAAAAAGACACGAAGTTCCTGAGGAGACGCGAGTCCTATCAAAAGTAGAGAAACAAGTTCATTCTAAAATATATATTTCTAGTACCTTATAATTTTTATATATAATTATATATATTGATAAAACATGTTAAATTTCAGTTTTATTTTTACTGCAGTCAGTTTTGTGTTGAATTCAGTCTTCTCAGGCCCTCCTTGTTGCGGAATGATAAATACGCAGCAAAATGGTATTTGTTTGTATATTTTTCATAGGTATGTGATTCTGGAAAACAGATCTACGTCCATGAAGTAACAATATGATTAACATATCTATCATTGCGAATTGAACTATATCCCGGTTTAAGAGAAAGGTGGATAATTCTTCATATTTGCCTGATGTGGTTCTGAATTATGGTAAAAATATGACAAGTCTTTAGTCTTTTACATGTCACGGCGTGCGGCAAACGGTGGAAGGTGGGAGGGTGGAGAGAATAAGATCCACCTAAAGCTCAACGTATCTAAAGTGTTACCAAATCTTGCATTTAAGGTATAAGTCCGGTGAGCTTCTGTTAGAATTGGGGCTCATTGCTGACAGGGATTACAGTGAATTTATTTGAGGGTACGGTGAGCACAATATACAAAGGTTCATACAGAGCATGGGTACATACACACGCTAAATACAAATGAGGTGCTATGAGTGCATTAGCATACGTTGACTTCATAGGACCCTACACACGAGGGACAAGGGAAAACATTCAACTCATGCACAACAGATCTGAATTGCGTGTTGACTTCATACCAATAGCTTATAATAGCAATAGCAATAGCTTTACGAATCTACATTCTATGTACTCGGTTTTGGCGGCGCTTTTGAGACTTCAAATTGAATATATTCATCTATCTACTTTTCTCGAAACTCACTCATCATTACTAAACTAATAAATTGAACTTCGTTTTACTTTCCGTTTTAGTTTGCATTTTACTTTCCGTTTTACTTTACGTTTTAATTCCGTTTTAGACCAATAGGATGGTCTGTCGGTCATCGGTTTTGCATGAATCTATACATCAATGAGCATAAATGAGTATATATACGCATACTTCGACCATTTTCAATGCATTTACATAACACATTATTAACACGATGTGGCAACTGTTTTGAAACGGTGAGAGTGGTTAGTGCGTTGATTGTGGTGGGGTTTAGTTAGATACACGGTCGTGAGCAGTCGGGAGCAGAAGGGGGTGAATGGATAGAGGCAGGAGCACTACTCTTGATGTCCCGCGTATTGTAGGTGGTCCCCTTACTTTTCCGATCTGATGAACGACTGTGATAGGCACGAAGATTTTGGCTACTGGCTCTCAAACCACTCGACTTCACCATACTGGCATCACCCCAAAATGCACGTAGTGCATAATACATAATACATGTACCATGCAGAGCTGGGCAAAATACATGGAAATGTATTTTCGAAATACTTGTATTTTATTGAAAATTCGAATAATTGAAAATACATTACAAATTACAAAATACTTTTGGTTGCCAAAACACAAAATACAAAACAACAGTATTTTAAATACATTTTGGTATGCTATATATGGTATGTTTAAGAATGACACTGAGCTTCGCTACTCTTACTATATATTCGGAAGTTTCGAATAGTTTGACTATAATATATGTCGGTTTTTAAGCCAAAGTATACACACGATTAAAAGCGCGAATATTTGAGTGCTCATTTTGAATATGCTGATTATCTTGAGAACTTTTGTAGCAATTTAAAAGAATTGCAATTTAAGTAAAGCAACTATTTCTGATGTAAGGGGCCTCCTATTTCGTCTTTTTGTCCACTGTCCTTTGACAAGATTTGCGAAATTGACGCTTCGAGTGTGAGTTGAGTACTCTTTGCATGCTGACACTTACCGTATAGCCTTACGCTATACTGGTGCGTGTAATTGTCTAGCTTCCCTATCACCTGTTCAAGTATCAAGTTGAGGTGCAACAAGTCAAAGAGTGCAGTTGCACTTAGTCCTTGTGTCAAGTGATGTGATAACCGCGTGATGCGAGATTTGAGTTGTAATATTGGTAGCACTAATATTCTTAAACTTAAAGATCTCAGGTCCATTGTGAAGAACGAGGCAGTAAGTTTGAACAGCGTTCTCCTGACCATTTACAGTGGAGTTATTCAACGACTTCTTAAACATTCAAAGCAGTTTGAAATGTTGCCTAGTAACTTCATGATCCCACTTAAGGTTTATTGAAAATTTTGCCCTATAAGGTTAGTCCATACTCACTTCTCAGATCTAATGGATTTTTAAAAATTTTGCATAGCCCCTCGCGACGTATGCAAAGACTAGTTGGCTGGTTAGTATCTGCAAAGTAGGAGACTATGAGAGAACGACCTTTCCTTACCTCCGCAAAAGTAGAACATGGATAGAATATAAGAGCTTGAATTGAATTCAAATTTACAAATACAACAAGATTCGTTTCAACTGAATCGGTTATTTGTTTGTTACGCAAAGCGCATTTACAGTTGGGTAAATTGACTAGTTATTTATAATTTAAAATGTCAAACTGTCGAGCTTGTTTAAATACGTCGTACAGATGTAAAACAGATGGGAAATTAGTTCAGATTCTTCGACTACCGAATAATGAACTGCTAAGGGATCGAAGTTACGAAAGCAGCGTCAACTTGGAAAAACCTGCGAAGTGTATAGATCAGAATCTGGCAAACCCGAATAATCCTAAATAGCTTGACTTATCTAAGAATAACTCGGCCTTAATTTTGTCACAAGGACATGATGATATCCCACTTAAACTTACAGCGTCAAATGTAACGTGTGCTAAACATGTCAACACAAGCTCGACGACGGGTTGATTGACCTTCTTCTCCAGCAACCCGACATATACAGAACGGTTGCACCTGAATCCAAGAATCGTTTTAACTGGAAGGGTAATAAGATTATAGTATTAACTAATAATAGTACTTTTATTTAAATAGTGTGAATTTGCATCAAACAAGTACGTTTGCGGACTAGCTTGTTGCTAGTACACGCAAATATGAGCTTCAAGCGACCTGCGTTAATTTGGGCTAATTAGAGCTGCTGAATGAAAGGACCAAAGGCTGCATTGGAAGCCAATTGTGAAGTAAAAGCCATCAGATCCTGGATAGAGTTTGACAATGCGACCCTTTTTCCATTTGAGTGGACCCCAGGTTGGTGCATCGTCCCTGATGAGCACAAGAGTTCCAGGTTGCAGATCTGGTAGTTTGATTAACCATTTGATTTGAACTAACTTTGCCTATATATGGTTGGTAGAGCAAAACCTACTACTAACTAAACTCAAAAATAATCGGAATGATTTGAAAACAGCCAGTTTCTTGTGGCATATTTTTTGTGGCTTATAATCAAGATTTTAAGCCTTGAGCATACAAAGTAGCATTGTAGGTAATACCCCAATGGGGATGTGGGGAAAATTATGAGGAAATTGGGGGTGGGGAAAATTGGGGATATTGGGGAATGAGGAATATCCTTGCAATTTGAAACGGAATGGGGCAAGAAGAAACATGTAGAATAGAATGCAAATGACAAACAAAAGTGTTGAGGGAAATATGAAACTGGTCTAATTTGTCTATAGTACACCCACTTAGCAGCAGCAGGTAAAATGTGAAGGCGTATTTCGATTTAAATTTTAGACCAACAACAAACCAGAGTCAACCGAAAACGTAGCAACATTAGAGCAGCAACGAGACGCTATCGTTTTCGATTAACGGAATGTGACTATTTTCACTCAAGTTCAAGTCACACCGTTTACTTGTAAGGTTACAAAGTTTACTTGTATGGGATTCGTAAATAATATAATGTAATACATTATAAGCTTTTAAACCATATTTAGTCAGCATATACAGCTTGTCGTATTTTTTCATTTCATATTTTTTCATTCTTGTCATATCAGACTATTTGAAACTCCTTACTAATATAAAATATTATTAAGCGGCGGTTAATTATTTAAGATCAACTTTCTGCGCTTGGGTTTGGATGGCCCAGCTCTTGGATCTTGACCGATCATTAAAGAGCAGCAGCATATGCTAATAAAAACTCCAACAAATTCAATCAAAAATGGCGAGATATGCAACTAAAAATGCAAATAGAAACCTCAAAATATGCGTAATTTTATGCACTCACAAATGAATAAATATTCAATTTAAAACTGATACATTGTAATTCAAACTCTCAGCCTTGGTTATATGACAACTTTGGCAGTCTTGTAAGCTCCCAAAGACAAATATACCAAAGACATGCCTAAAATAAGCACAACATCGCAAATATATGCATATTTTGCATATCATATGCAAATATGGACAAAACGTCAGAATATGCTGAAATACGCAAATAGATGTGCACGTATATCGGATCACGATTGCATGAATCGTGGTGATCTGAAGTCTGATGGAACTACAGTAGGATCAAACGTTAATGTTGCGAGCAGGACTAGCGGGAACACAGATCTAGCCTACTCTTCCCTATCAATAAACCGAAATCAACACAAAGAACAGAACGAAGATATAACTGTCATAAGTGTGCCTGATTTATTAAATGGAGAATTGATTGAGTGATTCCAGTGGCAATATAACCTGCAGGAAATACGGTAATAGAGTGAGATATGTTGCCGCTAAAAGCTGCTCTTGAAGTACCTGCACTGGGATTTCCTCAGTGCAGGGAAATACGAATAGTGAAGGCGAGGAGACCAGGTGTGAGTTCCTCTGCCAGTTGTAGCCATTTTGGAATTATTGCAACTCTGGGAGTCTGACTGAGCAGATCACAGAGAATTAGTGGTCAGGCTAGTAATTGTGATTGACTAGCTGACATCAATTGTATTCTTTAGATGTTGTGGGTAGTGCATAGGCCGATCACTTGTGTGGTTTGTGGACCTGTGTCATACCGCAGCAGGGACTGCTTGTCAAGCCAGGTCTATTGACCAGGCGAGACGACGAATCTTCCCATTTGGTGTTATTGGTAACAGTATCAGTTAACAATCATTATACTATTATTAATTAAGTCGCATTATATTATTTGTGTTTATTTATGAAGAGTAAATAACTAAAGAATTAAACCGCTGCATTTTGCGTGCAAACTCATTTGAAAACAAAGGTAAAAGAAATAGACCATTCAGAATAGCCAAACACCAAGTCCCGTAGATTACATGGTGCCGAAGATGGGTCGCGAGCACTGAAGTCAAGGTCAAAGCCACTGAAGTGCTGCGTAGATAATTTTTGCGTAAAGTGCGCATAAATTTTGTGAACCGAAAACAAAAACAGGGCGTGTGGCCTATTATATTGTGGATGGATTGGTTTCTAATTTTGTTTTTGTTTTATTTGAGTTTTATGTTCACTGTCGTGTTGTCTGTAATTGTGTGTTGCTGACAGGTGTGGTGGTCAACTGTAAGGAAAGCACCGTATGTCAGTATCGGATTTGGAGCAATTCTTTGAGCCTGACTCGGACACAGCGGATACTACAGTCGAGTCAGAGTACTACAAGGGTTTATCGTCGTCATCTTCGTCGTCATCTTCGTCGTCACCCGAGCCTATACATTATTCAAAATACGGAAGGTCACTCATCATGGCTCGGGAGAAAGCAGATGCCTTGAAGGACATGAAGAGACTGCAGTTTCATTTTCTGCAGACCCAGAAGAATGTTGCAGGATGGGATAAGAATTTGGTGGGAGATGGTGACGTCAGAGCCGCGCAGGCAAACATGGACAGGTGCATTGCCAATTTAGAACAAACAAGCTATATAATAATTGACAATTGCGCGACAGAAAAGGAATTTCAGAACAAGTATCAGGGTGACCTTGAAGTGCACAGAGCGTCCATGGACAAGGTCCAAGGGACGATACTGGGTATCATTGCGGACCGTGCGTACAAGGCTAAGGTTGCGGGTTCTTGAGGTGGCGGAGGAAGTTCTGGCGGAGCTGGCGGAGGTCCAACCCCAGTCAAGGTCAAGCTTCCCAAACTTGACCTGCCGACATTTGACGGCAAGATTGAGGGCTGAATGAGCTCCCGTGATCTGTTCTCAGCCAGCATCAAGAACAATACATCGTTGAGTGGAGCTGAAAAGCTTCAATATTTGAACTCATGCCTGAAGGGAGAGGCAGATTCTTCGGTAAAAGGTTTCGCAATTTCGGACGCGAATTTGGATGAGGCTTGGAAACTTCTTGAAGCACGGTACGACAGCAAAAGAGATGTTCTTTTTGCTCTTTTGGGAAAATTTATTCATCAGTCGAGTGTTTCCAAGGAGTGTCCAAAGCTCATACGGAAATTAATTGACGAAATTAATTAATCTTGAGTAAGTTCGTTCATTCAAGGTATTAGATCCTGCACTAGAGGTGGACAAGTGGAATCCGATTCTGGTGTTCATATTGGTTGAAAAATTGGATCCGGACACGAGACGGGAATGGACAAAAGAGCTTGTTGCTTCAGCTACGCCTACATTTGATAAGACCATTGAGTTCTTGGAGTGTCATGTCCGTGGGCTCATCGCGTCTGGGATGAAGGCTGGTGGTAGTTCGTCTGGGGTTAAGGCGATTCATGTTACGAAGGCGAATTCTTCGGTTAAGCAAAGCTCGTGCTACTTCTGCAGTGGACCCCATCTACTGTACAAGTGTCACAAGTTCACGGCTCTAAATCAGAGTGACCGTGAGAAGCTTGTCTTGTGAAGTCGAAGAATTTGTGTGCTAATTGTTTCAATCCTAAGCATTCTGTACAGGGTTGTACGTCGAAGCTGTCATACTCTACGTGCAGTGGCAAGCATCACAGCCTACTGCACAGGAATGCTGCTCCAGTTCAACCGACACCCAGCCCAACTCCTACTACTACAACTGTGCTTATGTCTGGTGGTACTACAGTCACATCAGTACTACTCAGCACAGCGATGGTCAAAGTCATGAATGTTTTTGGTTCATTCCGCGTGGGCTGCGTTCTATTGGATCCTGGATCGGAGTCTAGCTTCGTGACGAAGAAGTGCGTCGCACTTCTGGGATTTAAGCCGACCAAGTGTGATATCCAGGTCACCGGATTGTCGTCGGTGTCCATCGGGAAGGCGAAAGGGTCTATAATTTTCGAGCTAAGGTACCTTATCAAGGACTTTAGTTTTGATGTGAATTGTTTAGTCTATTCACAGGTCACGGGAAACCTTCCGTCTTTCACATGTGCTGGTGAGACGTGGGATTACTTGGATTGTCTGCCCTTGGCGGATCCAAAGTTTTTGGAGCCTTGTGAGGTGGAAATACTACTGGGAGCTGATGTAACGAGTTTCCTGAGCCTGGGTGGTCGAGTCATGAGAGATCGGCTCTCTCCTGTTGCCATAGCAACGGAACTCGGCTGGGTGGTGTCAGGGCCTATTCATCACAGCGGGGCAGTTTAGCAGGGGTCTACTAATCATTCGGTCCGTGTGCATCATTCTACGGTGGCAACGGACGTCGTAGTTCAGAAGTTTTGGGAACTTGAAAAAGTTCCAGAGCACCCACATTGGACTGCGGAGGAAAAAGAGTGCGAGAAGCACTTCGAGTCCGCCCACTTTCGTGCGCAGGGTGGGAGGTATGGCTCGCCACTCCCATTTAATTCTAAAATTTCCAGTTTAGCGTATTCTAGGTATTTGGCCATGAAGAGGTTGGAATAAGTCGAGAAACGACTCAGCCGTGGGACAAATGCGGAGCAGTATGAAAAGTTCATGCTGGAATACGAAAAACTTGGCCATATGGAAGAGGTACTAGACGGAGCAGGTGGGGAGGAATTGAAACGGACCAACTACCTGCCGCATCACTTTGTATTGAGGGAGGAGAGCACGACAACAAAACTACGCGTAGTGTTTGACGGGTCGGCCAGAACTTCAACTGGTGTCTCCTTCAACAGCTGCCTCTGAGTCGGTCTTAAAGTCCAGGACGACTTATTCTTTCATTTGTTGAGGTTCAGGTTGAATCCAATTGCGCTAAAGGCGGACATCGTAAAGAGGTTTCGTCAGTTTTTAGTTTCCAGGTCTGATGCGGATTTTCAACGGATCCTTTGGCGTGAGTCAGCTGAGGTGGAAGTCTGGAGGGAGTACCGGTTGAAGACTGTAACTTATAGTACAGCCTCCGGTCCTCATTCTGCTGCTCGCTGCATGAAAAAGCTGAGCCTGGACTACGCAAAGGAGTTCCCAGTTGCTGCCACTGTTGTTAGGCAGAACGTTTACGTGGATGATCTGCTTGTTTCTGTTTCGAGCCCTGGAGAAGCCATCCAACTTCAGAAGAATTTGGACATTCTGGCTGGCATGGCTGGAATGGAATAGGGGAAATGGGATTCAAACGATCCAACGGTTTTGGAGCACGTGCCTGATTAGAAGCGTGCTAAAAACTCTAGCTTCCGGCTTGAGGACGATAAGTTTGTCTCAAAGGCGCTGGGAGTTGAATGGGATTCTATTAATGATTTTTTAGTTTTTGAAGGTTTTCATTCTAGGAAGTGTGAGATCGTGACAAAACGCGTGGTGCTGTCGGAAATATCTCGTGTTTTCGATCCACTTGGTTTGCTTACTTGAGGACGCAAATATCACAAACCATTGCATAACTACTTTATATAATTGATGCTGCTTCTGCATAATTTAGTTTGGCTGCTTTTGAAAGTCGTGGTTTTAATTTGAACTATTAACAAAATCTATTTCAGGGATGAACAAACAAATGCTCTTAAACAGGGTTGGCCATTGAGTGTCTCACTTTCGAGCGATAGATGTCTGTGTACTTGTACTGTAGACTGCTGAAGTTTCTTAGTCAAGCCTAGCTATTTAAGCCAAGGTTAAGTGACGATCAGAAAGGCAAAATTGTCTCTATTAGAATATGATAATTTTAATGAATGACTCTCGGGCTAAATTGTTAAATAGCTAAATTTCGAAATCTATAAAAAAAAAGTCAATCTCTATTCGGCTACATAGCACACTGTTTAATAGAATGTCTTAATTAAGCGATATTTCTTTTGTGGGTATTAGTTTTGAACAATAAATCCCATTTATGGGTATGTCCCTTGCTTTGTGATGCATACTTTGTGTTTATTTGTGAATGTATTATGTTTGGTTTCAAAAAAATAAAAAATAAATAATTCATAGTATCAAAGTGCGGAAAAAGTGCTTGCTCACAAATCAATGCTTAATTGTGATCGCCCAGTTTATGGGGTGGAATTGTATACAATATTTAAATACTATCTTTTTTTGTGACGCAAATTTCTCTTATTTAGCGAGGAGGCTGGGGTTTCCGCTAACAGTTCCATAACTACTCGTAATAGCAATGCATTATTGGTTTTCTTGTCTTTTGACTCCAGGTCAAATTAACTAAACGAAAATACACGCTATACATATATAATGTACAATAATTACTATCGGTCCATTTTACAATTTTAGAAAACTAATATATATACTTCTGTAGTTTACCTAAATGTAGCTGAAAACTCCAGAAAACGAAAAGAAATTTGAGATCTTTTGGTAAATATTTTGGTAAATAGAAAATATTTAGCTAAATATTTCGCGGTTTTTCGTATATAAACATCCAATCTCTGATTATTTACAATCGTGGCTGCCACTTTCAGCTTGACTATGTCTGTTGGATTTTCCCATGTTTATTTAGTTCCCACTGAAAGGGATGCCTTTGTTCGGAGTTCTGTTCAGGTTTCAACGCCGCACAGTTGGAGATTCGTGCCACTGTGGTATATCCAAATGAATTGATCCCATTCTGCTTCGGTCGTGAACTTTTCACTGAACGCTCTTCATGGGAACAAACGAAAGATTTCCATCTCCTCTCCTTAACTCGGCGTTCTTTCCATGATTCGGATTGTAGTACCTTTTATTGTTGCCAGCTCCTGTGGCATCCGTGTTGGATCTGGAAGACGATTTGCATTCGTACTTCCAGTGTTCATCTTTTCCACAGAATGACAGTTTCCTGGCCTACTCCCCTTCTGAAATCCTCCATTGCCACCACTTCTATTCGAAGTAGATGACCGTCCTGCATTCCTATGTTTCTGGCCTAAGAATGCTTCATCCTTTCCGACTTCCTTGTTTCAACTCTCGTATCAAGACTCACTAATGCTCGACTTAGTGATAAGGTTCGGAATTGTCTTGCTCTTGTCCGGAATAGTACTACATGCTTCAGCGAAGCTCTCGAAGCATGATCCCTTAAGCTTGTGAATAACTTTGGCGATAATAGCTTCTTCATCAAGATTCTTGTATCACATGGCGTTCGACTGTCCTGCCAATGTTTGAAGCTTGTGTACGAGCTCCGCGTCCGTCGGACTTTGGTCATGGAGGCCCATACCATAAAATTCTTGAATAAGCTCTTGCTTTTTCCAAGCCGTTTGCTTTCCGAATGTAGCATCCAAAATCTTCCTCATTTCAAAAGCCGTGCCACATGTAAACACATGCGATGCCACTTTATCTTCCAACGTTTGAAGAATAGTTCCCATTCCGGCGCGGTTAGCGATATCGAATTTCAGCTGTTTGTCCGCATCTGCTGCAGAACTTCTTGTCCAAACACAATCGCTTGAATTCCAGCTGCCCAAAGTATGTTGTTCACAGTATGGCGCCAGAACGGATAATTCTTAGATCCCTAAATCTTCTTGACCGTGCTATGATCCAGCTTGATAATTTTAGTCGTCGTTTTGACCAATTAACTCCGCGAAACTTTAGGTTTCTCACAAAAAGTTTAAACTACACGGTTCCTAGCTTTCATCCAAGCTTAAGAGCAACCCGAGTCCATGTTTTCCTCAAATACTGAAACTTAGCTTGTCTATCAGAGATTTCCTTAAGATCTTATGGCGTACCTGGCTGATGACGTGTTGAAATAATGTACGAACTTTTCTGGAGTTACCACAAGAGTCTGACGTTTGACGGATATATTTAATATGTTTAAGACGCTTTTTATGCATGTTCAGTAAGTCTAAGTTTTAACTAAATGGCATAGTACTAGATTTAGGAAGGCTAAGCATCGTTAAGCATTTATCGTAAAAAACACAACCCTTTCGGCATTCTAACAATACCAGTTCAATGTCAATATCACCTAATGACAATGATCAATGTCATCCTCCAACGACAGGAATGATGACGCAAACATTTAGAAATCTTAGGAATGCCTGAAATTTGTATTACTAATACATAGAATATTATATGTATATTCTAACACGTTCAGTTTTATGAGAGATTGAGAGAGGCGTAAAAGAACCTAATACAATTTATTCGTTTCCTAATTCAATTAATGTCATTTGTTGATCGTTTAAGAAGGTTGTAAATATACAAAGCAAACGAAAGTGACCAAGTTAAGCCTACGTTACCACTATGGAGTATTTAAGAAGGGAAATTCACATTCCCACGACATATCATTCTCAGTCGCACTTTACCTAATAATGAAAAGATGCTTGAATGGGATGGAACTAAAAATCAAGAATGTACAATTTAAGAAAATAAAGAAACACGAGGAGTTCATGTAACGAGTTAGAGTTGAATTGAGCAAATATAAAAATGTAAAATGTTAGACCGGTAAACCCTATTCGACTCGAAAACTGAAACTGGAAAAAATATTTCACGGATTCTAAACTTGCAATTTGACAAGAATTGAAAGCAGGAAATTAGAAACTGTTGCAGGTAAGAAATTGAAGTTGGATTGGAACTTGATTCAAGATTAAGGAAAACGTCACGGGATAGAAAAATAATATCCAATTAATATATAATAATACTCAAATTTCTAACAATGCTTAGAAGAAATATATGTCTAATTCGGTGCTGGTATCACTGTTTCGCACGGAATTGTAGGCCTCTAGTTTAAACAGACCTAGGCGGTGTATTATTGCTGGAGAATCCACTGAGAAAACCTCTTTGGCGATTCTGATAGTAACACGAAAATAAAATCTTAAACCTGTACTTTTGCAAATGAAAAAGGAAATACTTTATTGAAAGAAAAATCCATACACCATATACCTGAGATTGACCTTTTAGATTGTACTTTAATGAAGTCGAAGTTGGAATTTCCATCAATGTTGTACAACACAGCGTAAAAGTTCGATACATGGGTTAAATAAGCAGGTTCCGCAAGTTCTCATGTGATTAAGGCATAGCTGTCTATAAATTAGTCTGGGCGATTGTATCTTCGGACAAAGCTTTGAAGCAGGTTCTCATGACAGAATACCTTGATCTAAATATGTTCCAGAAAAGGAAGGACATGAATATTCTCGACTTATACAGATACAGTATCATATACTCCCGAAATCAGGTTTTTAAAACTTGTTTGTCTTGTGTGTTTGCAGAGCCAACTACGAAGAATAAATTCACACGTAAATATCTCCTATTTCCTAAAACACGAGGATGATTTCATCTAGCTGGCTTGACTTGGCGCCGCTCGACATGAAAAATACATCTTGCACTCAAGGAGAAAAGTATTTTCGTTTTCATATTTCGCGAATATTTGCAAAAACTTATGTTCAATAGCTGCGCAGTAATAACAGCTAGGCAATAATATTGGCTAAACCTATAATAGCTTAAATAAACACAGTAAAGTACGCAATAAAATAGCTACTCAAGAATACCAGTTAAATTCACCCTAATTCTTCGGACCTACAGCAATAACTAACTTGGGACTTCGTGGCGGAATAAGACCTCATTGTATTGGATATTTAAATTAGATGATTATAGGCTTAAATTTAAGTGTCACTTAATCAACTCGTCCCTTCTTCAAGCCACTTTTTTTTATTTTTCATATGCCGACTTTGGCGTGACTAAATATATCTATATGTACTCGTGCATACTATCGACAGGCCCTTGCATTTCATCGCACCTAAAATATAAAAGCTAAAGCCAAATCAGGTAAACAAAACAGCTAAAATAGAAACAGCTACGCAGTAATTACAACTACGCAATATTAATGGCTGAACCCATACTAGCTTAAATAAACACAGCTACACAGTATACTAGCTACTCGAGATTACCAGCTAAAACTACTATTGTCTGTATTGCGTCGGAAGATCCTTACAAACGGTTTCTAACTGTGCTAAGTGGGTTAATAGATTGGCAAAACTCAATTGGTAAACTTTTATAACCTTAATGGCCCCAATTGGCAACAAAAAGCTGTATACTTTCTGGTTTTTTGCCAATTAGCCATTTTGCCAAGTTTATAGTTTTTGCCAAATTTTTTGCCAATGAGCTTGGTCTTCTAGTCGCAATATTGGCATGTTTAATAATGATACATTAGCTTTGCTACTCCTATTATATATGCATATATTTTATTAAACAAGCATGGCTTCCACGTTTTGCTTGACTACGTCCATACCAAGACGTATATGTTCTGTTTTCATTTATCTGATAATGCTGAAGTCATCTTGGCTCCTGTTAACTTTATGCGTGATTTCCACGCCATAAATGAGTCCATGGTCATGGTCCCGCAGTTTAATCACGACTCATGGCCATAGTTCCAAACTATGTTTAGGAATTTGGATGGTCATGGCGTGGTCAGTGGAGAGTGGTAGTCGGAGACATTGGCAAAATCCAGATTGGCAAAAAAAATCCACAAAAAGCAAAAAAATAAGTGGAATTGGCAAAATTTCGGTGAATTTGCGCCCATATTTTTTGGCAATCTGGTTTTCAAAATTATGATAGATTCCGGTTTTTTGCAAATTTGGGTATTAGAATTTTGGTTCATACGTACCAAAATGCTATAGTTGAGATTCGGTAACTGTAGTAATGGTAATGGGCTGTCTTATGTGCTATCCGCAACGTTAACAGAAGAAGGCAGCAGGAAGTACAACACAGACAAAACACATCAAAAAATCAAAATTCATATCAGTTTTAGTTATTGGTAGTCGGAGACATTGGCAAAAACCAGATTGGCAAAAAAAAATCCCCAAAAAGGCAAAAAAAAAGTGGAATTGGCAAAAAAAGAGGGTACATTAGCGCCCATTTATTTTGCCAATCTGGATTTTGAATTTGTTATAATATTCAATTTTTTGCCAATTTGGGTTTTGAATTTTGGTACGGGCGTACCAAAATGTTAGAGTAGAGATTCTGGTAATGGTCTGGTATTGGTATTGCTCCGTCTTACCTGCTACCTCCAACGTATTAGCATAAAATGAAAGGAAGCAGAGAAGAGACAAAAATCATCGAAGCCATCAGTTTTAGTTTTAGTTCAGAAGCGAACACAACAGTTATCAAAGTGATTATGTCTTTGGAGAATTTTGAAAAGGTTCTGTCTTTGTGTAAGGGAAAATCTACGTATAAACTCGCTGGAGGCGGTTACATCTACACTAAAAGGAATTCCCGAAATGGCAGTAATTATTATGTGTGATGACCGAGACAAGTGCAGTGCAACCGTGATTGAAAAAGACGGAAAATATTCTCAAAGTGAGAAACACTGGACAAAAGCTGGAAATCACGCCCATCATGATCCTGACGTTGCAAGAATGCTAAGCAAACAAGGACTAGGAGACGCAAAAGAGATGGGAAGAAAGCACCTTGAAATTCCCTTGCAGGAGGTGATGTTGGTGACGTTTTTATACATCCTTTTTCATGATGTCAATGTTTTCAATTTTTGCCAATCTGGATTACATTAAATTCGATCAAACCATTGTTTTGCCATTTCGGGAAATCCTGTAAGCCAAATTTTTTGCCAATCTGGGACTCAAGAGGTCTACAAAAGTTGCCAATCTGGTTTTTGCCAATATCTCCGGGAATCTAGTTATTGCTCAGCAGCAATCCGTGCAGCGTGCAGCTGTCAAAGTGACTAGACTTTAAACCTGCGGCAAAGTGCGCTCAATCCTGAATACTTCACCAGTGGGGTATATTCTCATAAGAAAACACACATCCTACCTGCACTGCGCATTCACATTACAAATGACAACACACGCTGTACATCCACTTACAGAAACGTAGAGTTGTGCCCGTCAATCCACGTCGCCGCCGCTAGTTGATTTTCAAGCAATGGCTGTATCCGACGAGGAGTGACGAATGACAATGACAAGTGACAGAACTGGAAGTAGCTAGCTGATAATTTGAAGGAGAAGTTAAGTTGTCCCGCGGAATAATGTGCAACAAAAAAAAATGAATACCACTGTTGTTCACTGCATTTCAGTTGCAATGTGCAATGTTTGGATCTTTGCATGATTTCATGATATCAATGTTTTCATTTTTTGCCAATTTGGATTACAAAAAATACGATAAGACCATTTCTTGCCATTTCGGAAATTCCAGGAAACCCAGATTTTTGCCAATCTGGGAATCCAAAGGTCTGATAAAGTTGCCAATATGGTTTTTGCCAATATCTCCTGGAATTGTCAAAGCACTTCTTGCCCATCGGCGTGAGCTCGAAAGCAGGGCCTGATAAGTAGGGTTAGATTTATATGCATTTTAAAAGGGTCAAAATATGCATTAAAATATGCACTAAAAAGGCCGAAATATGCACTAAATATCCACTAAAAGGTCTAAATATGCACTAAAAATGCACTAAAAAGCAATCATTATTCTAAAAAACGAATTTTGTGTAGATAAAAAATGTCCAAAAAATCGTACACTTCGTGCATACGTTAAAACTCTAATTCTAGGCTCACTGTGAGTTAAAATATGATAAAATTCAGGTTTCGAGTCCGTCTCTGAAGCTGCTTTTTGGAACTTTGGTATATTTCGTATTACTTTTGTTCTTGAAACGGAACATCCTGAATAGTTTATATTATAGAAATACGAGTAAAAAGTTAATGAAAATCAAATGGAACTATCCAAAGAAACATCAAATTCACATGAACTTGTATATCTTGCGAGTATGTTTCGTGACTCGCATATCAAAGTAGTTATTCGGTTGCTTCAGGTTTCAGCGTTATTGAGTTAAAATGGAAACGGTTAGCCAAGACTTTAAGTGATTTTTAACGATTTGTATAAAATATCTAAATTATATTGATCAAATGGTAAATGTTTTTTGAATTTGTGGCAAAATTTGTCCAAAAATTGAAAAGTATGCAATTTTTCTGCCGAATTAAACATTGCAAAATTTGCCTTAAGATTGAAAAATATTCAATTATTTTGCCCAAAAAGTGCCAAAATTTACCCAAAAATCGGAAAATATGCAATCGATTTGCCCAAAAAGTGCCAAAATATGCACTAGACCGGAGAAACCCCGAAATATGCAAAATATGCACCAAAACCCCGAAATATGCAAAAATATGCATCATAAAATTGCAAAATTTTGACCCCAGAGTCATGACCGATGGACATCTGAACTTTGCCAAGAATCCGTTCGTGCAGAAAAAACATGCAATTAGGCCGAAAGCCTAACCCTACTGATATGATTGTTAAAGAAATGAAGATAGATTATGTCTCCTACTGCAACTGGCTTGACGAACTTGATTCTGCTGAGCACAGGCTGACTATTTTTCGTTGTATTGAATTGTTGGAACTGAGAACAATTGCGATTGGTCCAAAGTGAAGCACCGTGGAAAGTGAAGGCAAATCCAAACCGACCTTCTATAACACCCAAGAACTGACGCATGATTCTCTTCTTCACAAAGGCTCGGTCTTCTGTTGGTTCAAAGGTTACGGTGTAGTAGTTCAGCTGCCGTGCTTCTCCGCAAGGAGTTGGAAAGTAATTGGTCACAAGTTGAGTTGGAGTACCAGCTACTTCAATCTTGGTTTTGGGGTCAAAACCGGTACGAATTATATCGAAAAGTGCTTCGGTCAGTCCGCTGATGTCATAGGCTCCACTCACTCCACGTCCTTTTCCTTCTCCGTGAGATCCCGTTAGATCTGAATTTCCTTGGGTACAACTAGGCGAGCGGCCACGGGTCTTCCTGGGCTTCCTCGACTAGGTGCCGATGGCAAAAGTTCTTGAAGAATAATACCTCGAGAATTCTCACTAACTAGGCCTTGCAGGAGACCGCAGCTAAATGGTTTTGACGAATTTGGGTCAGGATCCATTCCTGGAGTCGAACGCAAAATGAGTCCAATCAAGAAACATATTTTATTTATAAATATAGCGAGATTCAAACAGAATATTCAGACATTTCGCTTCAATACGACAAGCTGGCATGCCGTTTAGCTATGAAAATGATATTAAATCGACAGTCCAGCATATTCTTTTTGCGGTTAATTTGGCGAAATACTATGTGGCAAAATCTGAATTATCATGTTTGGCAAAAAAGGAGCAAAAAATCATTTTTTCCTTAGGAGACATGTTTAATTTTGTCCTCTGGTGAGCCAAAATATCATACTTCTACCAGAAGCATGTATTTACCGGTGAGTTTGGATGATTTACGTGGATGTTTGTCTATGTAGTTGGTTCGCTGGATTTCTGTATTCATTTCCTGGTTACTAATTTAACAGTCAGCAGGCACACATATTACAAATCTGTATGAACTTGTATCTCACTGTTTTTTCACTGATTAACGACATGGAGTAAAGTTTTTGTAAATTTGAACATTATTTTATCATGCTTAATTTGTAAATTAAGAGTATATAATTTCCTGCTATGTTGATACTGATTAATGCGCTTTAAACAGATGAATACTTACACTAAGTTCTGCAAATTATGACAATTTGGTTTCCTTCGTGGATATTGGATAAAATACTACCAATGATTTCGGAAATGTGCTTAAAGTAACCTTTACTTCTAGTAAAGTGGATACAGCTTAAATGAAGTGCCCGATCAAAATGAAGATAGTTCTTTTAAGATGCTACCACAATTAACAAACTAACATTAGGAAATTCCTTCCGGTACTCTATTTGACCAGTTTTATTTCCTTCCCGTGTTTTCCTTCTTGTGTTTGTGTACTTTTTACCGGTTATTATATTCGAATATCTCAGATATTCGTCTGCATAAAATTAAAAAGCTAAATGGTTGATTTTCAGAATTACAATGAATACTTTTTCGGAGAAGTTCTATTTGTCTTAGTATTTTGCAGTTAAAGTACGTATCGTGTTAGTGATTCAATCATGTTTATGTAAATCCCTAGAGCAGCACTGATTTCGATTGATATATTTTTATTTCGTTAAGGTTTTTTATTCTTGACTTCTGACTTGCTCCGAATTTCTTATTGGAGGTGTACTTCTGCTAACGGCGGAACGTAATTTTTCAAAAGCAGCTGGAATATATTGCTTTGTAAACACGTCCAAGTCTTCTTGACTCTTGAAAACGCTCCTTGAACCCACGACGGTCCATGCCAATGCCAATTCTGTTTCGAAACTAAGCGTTAACGCTTTGAGTCCTATCAAATTTAAGGTAACATGAGAATCAGAGCCAAGAACTTGAATTTCTAATACCTTACCAAAGTTTGGAGCCGTGATGCCTGTCAATATATAAACGGATGCCATTACGTTTCCATCATACAACTTAGAATCTCCCGCGAGCATTGGAGAGAGAGTAGTTGCTTCTTTGGAGTCGTTCCGAAGGTATGTTTGTATCCGGATAGGGAAGAGAGCCATAACATTCAAAACCACGTGGTTAAAAATGGTGAATTGTCCGCTTTTGTAGTTGCGAGAAGTGCCTTCTTGGATCTGATGCAGGAGCTGATGTAGATCCGTTATATTCAATGGGACAAAATGTGACATGACACCATATTGGTTTCCAATGAAATTCTTGGGTCGACCAGGCCAAGGTAGAGCAACCGGGACACCGAACTCCGTTGGTAGTTCCTGATTTTTGTTTCTGAGTAAGCTCTGAATTGCTCCGCAGTAGATGGTCAAAAGTACACTATTGAAACTAGCCCCCTGCATCTTTGCAGTAGATTTAATGTCCGTGAGATTCATTATACTTGTGCTCATGTATTGTTCCACCTGTATTCCCCGTTTGACTTTAAACGGATCTGTCACTTGAGCAGCCTTGTTTAAGTATTTTAAGGTAAGTGCAGGGGAACACAGGATTAGATATATCTGAAATATAAAAGCATGAGAACACGGTTGAGGAAAATCGGATTACTATTAATTTTATCGATTTACAAAAAGGCTCACCAAATGAGCTAAGATTAAGGAAGCAAACAACGGTAAAAAAAGTTCATTTTATAGGCATATTCCCTAGCCTTCTGCGGCTTGTATAGACGGAGCGAACTCCATGCTGTAGCATTAGGAAACAAATCTAAAAACATTCCCTGTACTGAGAGATATGCATTTTGTTGACAAAACCATTGAATTTGGCTTGTTCACATGGTGAGGAGATCGAAAACTAGATATTTTCTTGATTAAATTTAGGATTCTGTTTATTTGTTGCCATTACGTTTTGCTTGTTGCGTTGCTCTTAAGTTGGTAGAAAATGAAATAAATAAATTCAAGCTTCAAATTCCCATTACAACTTACAACAGGCTGAAAATGAATGAGTTTTGTCAACAAAGTGTCTCTCTCGGTACAGGGAAAGAAATTGGCGAGGTTCCTCTCTCTAAATCAGCAGAGTTTTTATCTCTATAGTTCATTTTGATTTATTCTTGAAATTTGTACATTTCGACAAAATAATTATTTCCGAAGCTAATATTATCGGACAGCTTTGGTCAATAGCGGACACCTTACAGGAATTTGTCATGACTCTTTCAAGGCATTACTGTTTTTCCTGATGAGACCGGTGTTTGTTTGTCCCTTTGGAAACCAAAATAGCGACTTTCTGCCGAAGGTATGTATTCAATCCCCCTTTAAAATGTTCGGCCATCCATAACTCATAGGAGTGAATTTAGCGAATGATTTAAGACGTAAAATAATATAATCTATGTCGCGAGCTGTCACACTCAACAGTGATTCAAAAACAAATTTTCAAATCTGGATTGTAGCCAATGCTTTACCCTGTCGACTTTGGGTATATAAAATTGTTATTAGAGGGAACTCAATTCTACTTCAAATTCATGGGCAACAATATAATCAAGCACCAAGTGGGACAAAATTTCTCAATTTTATGTGCCAACCCATATGAGAGCTTGTTGTGCATTTTTTGGGTGTATTCGAGGAAGGAATACTTGACTTCACTACAATATGAAGGAACTTTAGAACATCAAAATCATATTTTGGATTTTTGGACTTTGTCTTGTTGGGGATATGTAAAAAAATCAGCCGATCCTGTCAGTGAAGTCTTGGAAGTGATTTATGAAATGTTTTAGCTCATCTAGAAATTCAAGTACCTGCGGATAAACTCGAAGACGTGACGAATGATGAAACTTTCTTTGAAATCTTTCGACCAATTCTCTGCGATTTCAGACTAGTCTCCAAATTCGTTGTAAATTCCTTTAGTCAACTTTTGACATGCTTTTGCAACTTAAGATATCTTACCATTTCCGAAAAACTATATCTCCGTGGGGCTGAATTTACGTATTTCTTGAGTTGTGGATGTTCTTTGCACCCTAGGACGTCATTCATAATTTGATTAGCTGAGATGCCGTCTCCAATCGTATGATGCATTTTAAATGCAAAGAAACATTCCGTATCCGACTCCAGAACCAGAAATTCCCAAAGTGCGGATTTAAGTGAATATTGTTGCATAATCCACGTGTTCAAATAGTCGTATACAGATTCTGCTGGATCCAAATTAACCGTCCGAATGTGATCTGAAACATGAAACTTTGGGACTAGTTGAAAGAATGTATATCCGCAGAATCGAACCAAGAAAGACTTGAGCTTCCAGCCGAATTCCGTATTTTTGTCGATATACTGTTGAAATCTTTGTTCAATCTCCTTCAAAGCCAGCGGAGTCTTAGTTTCACGAAGTTTCGCAAAAACACATATGTTGTTCAATGGTCTACGCTCGTACTCAAACTTAACATCATCATCACCCAATGCTATTTTGTCCATTGATGAAACCATATCACTGGCAGCCAGAGGTCTTAATTGTGGATGTAAAATTTTTGCTAAAAGAAGCACACCTATTTTGTAAATGAAGAAGGGTGACAAGAAGAGAAGAAAAGGAATAACAAATAGCCATGCCAATAGAGCAGTGACTATTGACTTCACTTCTACGAATTCTGCCATTTCGATGTCTTTTACCGCAAGTGAATTTCTCCAATAGTTTTCAAGAAACTAGATTATACTGTGATGCAGCACAGTGCACGTCTCAAGAGTCTTCGATAATTTTTCAAATCGAGTTTTCAACTAATTAGTGATTCATCTGGTGGGAAATGATGAGCGATGTGATCAAAAGAAGCAACGAGACCAAAGAATTGAAATCTAGGAAATTCTAAGTCATTTTAAAATAAATATATATCGTAAGAGATTTGAGAGCTGCTACTTGCATCCCATGTATTTGAAAAATACACCCCTTAATTTGGTTGCTTTTAATATTAGTTTCTTAGTACAGCTCTGAATAGGAGGAAATCTTGGATAGGTGAAACAGATCCTTATTTTTGTGATGGGAAAATTAGTAAAACATTACACACATACAATTATACAATATTTGGGAGGGTGTGAGAATTAACTTGGCATTCTATACTCGAATTCACATCAATTCTCGCCTACAAGGTTGAGGGCTGTAAAGTAAATGAACCGCATTGGCTAATATATCTATGGTTTTTAACTATGTGAATAATTTATTAACACGTAACTTCTTGCATGTGCTGAAATTATAAAAATAATATACAATAGTAGTACAGACGTTCCTGAGAAATACGAGCGGTGGCTGAAAAGTATCGGGCTCAATTTTGTACAACGCCACCCTAGCAATGAAATATTGAAATCTTTAAATGTAATCCTTTTGCGACTTTTACACTTCTTTCACCTAAACTTAAGCTCCAATAACCCTCCGAAAAAAGTAATTCAGATCGAGAGTCGAACCTTTTTTTTTCACAGCGACAAGCAGTTGGGATTCGTCCGCGTACCGGTTCCGTCACAAATATTTCACCAGGTGTTGAAACGGATAAAAGTCACTTGGGTCAAGGTCTGCATGCACTGCAATGCACTGTCCACTGCATGGTGGGTGGAGAAGCACATTTTGGAAAGATAGGTCCATGCCATCGGTTCTCTGACGACATGTTTGGTGTAACGTGTTTTCGATTTGTAAAATTAATCGTCGTGCCAGGGTTCCAATAATTTGCAGTGCCTCTTTCGTGGCCGTAAGTAAGCCTCGCTAGTACCCATCTAGGTCACAGTTTCTGTATACCAATATTTTAAGTTGCAGTTCAGGTCACCCACTCTGATCAAATGCCTTCTTCCACTGCTACTATCCCCCATTTTACCTGCTTGTCTCCTATCACTAGTGTATCTACGGCAGCCACATGTTTGTCAATAGTCGTTTCGATTGGCACTTCTGGGCGGTCTTTCGCTAAAATTGGTCCTCAGCCTAGTCCGTACCTGCTCTGAGTCAATGGGTTCATGGTTCGATACGAAGTACAACGTCCACCGTACCCAACTTTGAGCTTGGCCAATGTTTCTTAAGTTGTATTGTTTTCTAGCGTTAAAATTGTTGGCTTCAGCTGTATGTTATGCTGTGCCCTTCCTAAACTCTTGACATGTCCTTGAATACAAAGAGCAATATGGACTAACTTATTGTAAGGTAAGGCTTAACCGAAGCCCCTAAAAACCGCGCCGTTAAAAACCGTGAAATTAAAAACCGTGACATAAAAACCGCGACATAATAACCGCGATATAATCGCGAAATAATAGCCGCGACATAAAAACTGCGACATAAAATCTACTTTAGACAAAAAGATCGAATTTACTTTGGAAATTTCGGTAAGTTCTACTTACATTCTGCATTACATTATTGAAAATTTTTCCAAAAAATGTCGAAAACAGTTCTTTTTTTCGTACCCATCTGTTGGAAAATTTGAATAAAATGAATTACTGAACTTGTGCCCATGGAATATGAAGTTCATAACCGAATTAGTTCTACGCTCCATAGCTGGTGGCTTGGTTACCGAATTCCAAGCGCAAAACCCGAATAGAAAATCGTGAAATCTATAAGTAACTCGTTATAAATAAAAATCTTGAAAATTAATTTTTTACTTAATAATCCACCACTGCATCAATATTCTAACTGGATTTTTTGTAGACACCTAGTCAAGTCATTACTCCATCTATGCTGAAACTTTTAGACAGAAATAAAACGTTACGTTTTCAATGGGATCTTATGCCATGGGAAGATAGGTTCTGACTCTGACTGAGCTATTCCAATCAGATATTACAGGTTTACTTCATGTTGCGGATATAATGCCGAGGTAATTATGTCGCGGTTTATAATGTCGAGGATATTAATGGGATACCGCTTAACACCTTTAATCTGAAGCGCGGCACACTTGCCAACTTGCATTGAAACGGCTACTTCTCTGTGCTTTTCCGTTCTGGCAGTACACGTCAATGTTATGATAGCTTTCTTCATCCTACTAATATATTTTCGAGATGCTGTGTAAATTCTATATTCTATGTTGTCTATTGTCTGTTCTGTCGCACAACAAGTATTGTCAATATTGTCTGTGACCCAATGTCCTGGCAACGCTATCCTGTGTTCCAATTTATTTGCCTGATCTGACTCCCTGCATCTCTCTATTTATTTACGCACGTATACATAGAATGAGTGAATGAAGTAGTGTATGAGGTATGGGTATGGGTGGGCCTTAGTTGGGGAGTGGTGGGTAAGTAATGGGCGATGGGTGGAATGTGGTAGAATGCATAATTGTTTTTATTTACGCCATGTCTGGAATTCATGTAATTTGACGAAATGCATCATATCGTTCTTTAAGTCACAATTTTCCCACAACAAACACTCATGTTGGAAGCATTGTCCTAGCAACTCTACCCTAACTCATGGTAGCAGATTCATTGCATCTTTTTTACTTTACCGAGGTGAACGGTGATTTACCGTGGGTAGGGTCGGAAGGGAAACTGCATTTTAGTGAATTAGCATGTGTTGTGATGGTTTGTCAGTAGTGCGGATGGGGATTTTGAATCGGGTCCGCAATATTAATGGTGAATAGAATTAAAAGAACCACCAGAGCTGATCTGCTTTACTGAGGTGACAGCTAGGACGTAAATCCTCGTGAACAAATCGGATATGGAAAATGCGGCCTTATAAGTTTTATAAATATTAATTTTTCAGTTCATAAGTCCAAACTGTAACCAATGCACCTATCCTTGATCAGTACATTGTACTGATTCAAGGGTCAGCTAGTCATACATATTCTCGCAAATTAATAAATATCAAAATGACAATACTTAGTAATTCCCGCGAAAAGAAATAAAGAGGAATATAAACTATCTTTAGAATATAGATCAATTAAAAACAAAACAAATGTGTTATCCTAAACCACTTGGCCGGCATAGATACCACCTCAGACCTTCAGTATAATGAGAATCGGACTGAAATACTAGGTTCTTCAGAAACTAAACCTCAATGAATCCAACCAGGTTTTTAAAGTAGTCTAATTTTTGCCTTACAATTTATGGTCCAACGTGTTTTACACAAATTAAGATACGAAAGCTGTAAGGATTTAGCCTTCAATAGTGTATTCACTAAAACAGTTGGTTGGAAATAATTTTATTGGCATTATACAATTTAAAAATTAGTAAGTGCAGCGTTTATCTTTTATAGTTGAACATGAATTTGTTGCCCAGAGATAGATATGGCGTGAAGCGATCTACTCTATATTTTGGAGTTTCCGTCTGTCCGTCCGTCCGTCCGTCTGTCCGTCCGTCCGTGTGTTCGCGATTATCTCGACACTGGGAAGGGGTACAGAGGAGCTTGATAGCTTTAAATGTTCGCCTGAGTTCAGGTAAACTAATGAAGTATTGGTGACCCCGATCTGATGACCCCTTGACCCCTAAGTGAC